>OX411713.1:30216357-30479750 GCA_948252095.1 Dicycla oo | reverse complement strand
GCTCTTCTTCAAACTCCGATCAAGTTGTTTCTGTCGCATGCTTCCACGCTTCAACAAAAAAAGGATTTTAATGTAAAACACATCAATTATAAAATGGTCATAATTTATTTACCTTTCCACTAAAGCTGCTTTTTTTAACAGTGGTAGGCGCTTACCTTTTCCTTAGCTCCGCTCTTAGTTGTACAACACTCCAAGTCGCATAAATTTTTGTCCAGTTTTCGTTTAATTAGTGATAGACATAACAGTGAACACATACACAACAATGGCGGTTTGAAGACGGACAAAAGTGCTGCCAATCTATGACGAGCTTTCAGTTTTTAACCCCATTTAATAGATTTCGCACGGAAACTAATACGAGTACGACTCCTAAATAAAAGCCGACATAAAGGACTAACTATATAATCCTCAGTATAGTAAAAAATGGTGTTCTGTAATCAAGTGCAAACTAGCATTGGACCGTTGACAAGCCGAACACAGTCAGTTCGAGTGAGGTTTTGTTGGAGTCAGAATAGAAATTCGGCAGGCACTCGGTGAGCCCGATAATTCCTTTTGCCGAGCGACGACACAAAAGCTCGCTCTCTCCCGCCCCCCGGATTTGCTCTCAACTCCTCCTAATGACGTTTTTGTCTGGCCCTCTCTACCTCTGTACTGTCTTGTATTCTGTACAAATATTGATTGACTTGTATGGCGTTTCGTTTGAAAACGTATTTCGTTGTACAAATTTGGAAGCCCTTATTTTTAATAGTTATTCTATTTCGTTTTCCAATTTTGTTAGTATTGTTTGACCGAGGTGAAGTGTCTGGCTGCTTTACTGTTAAATTGTGTTACGAAAGTAATTTGTTCGATAACTTTGTTTTAGTTTACAATGGCTTAACTTGCCAAGCTAATTGAAAATGACGGGGTAGAGGATAAGTAAATTACAAGATACTATACTAAAGTTCTACATATGTAACTGAAAATGAGTTGAAAAGCGAATTCATTTGGGTTGCTCTTGCATACATATCTGTCATAATTAACTCTTGGCAACATTAACACACTCAAAGGCTAAAGTAAATATAATTTCTTCTCCATTTGACTCTCCCGGTCCCACTAGCAACTAATCCGGATAAATAAAATACCCCTTCATCCGGCCTATTCATCGCAGTCCCGTAAAAAAATCATTCAAATCTGTCTGTGGGTTCAGATAATCTTACCCAAGGTCGTGTGCATTATACCTTTTATCTTTTAGTCGCAACCTCATTTGTGATACAGGAATATCCTACTTTGACCTTATTTGTTTCGCATATAGATGGGAATAGATAATTTTGATGTATATATGAACGAAAACATAAAAGTATTTTATATTTATGAGGAGAGGTAAAGGGCCCATGTTTTATTTAAGATTATTACAGTATTACTAAACTAATTTATGACTACCGAACCGTTTAGATGTAAAAAAATCAAAGATCAATCTAGGTCGTTCTTTATTTTCTCACATAAACATTTTCCATGTAAAATGCAACCGAACTCAAAAAACACTCACGTAAAATAAACGGGGATTTTCAACATAAACAATTCGTCGAAGTTTGGAGGTCAGCTTACACTGTTGTTTTTCATAATTGGCCCAGCGGAGCTTGTGCGGATCTTATTAAGAGAGAATTTCTAGTGCTTCAGGCACAAAATATTGCGCCCTCGGACCACGGAAACGGAAGCTTATTATACGAGCATGAGCATAATATAAATATATATCGTCGTATTCTTTCGCTTTGAGTTTTTGAAGTGCTTCTTATTGTAGACGTTCTGATATTGGATTTGAGATTCACCTGTGCGGAGGCTTTGCGTATTATAACAAGATATGTATTTTTGCGTTGAGATTATGTAATATAAATCATAACAATATATAATATAATTAATATAATTATATAATTCATAACTTCAAGTACAAACAATTTGTCAAAAAATGCAATTGTAGTAACGTATGGAAATTCACAGATTATATATATTCAGCACAACGTAATAATATTAAAGAGCTCTATAGACAACCTAGAAATTACAGCAAGGTAGTAATGAATTGTTTAATGATTCCTAAATTCCAACATTCTACTCTACTCGTAATAGTTTTACTACAATCCGTCATCTCACGGAACCCGCAAGTCTCATCACTCGACAACATTACATAGGATCTACATATATGTATTCTGTATATAAGACGGGGAGGTGTGGACAATATTACATGACAAATATACACTGTCCAATTAATGTTGAAATGTTGTAAGTTTAAGATAATAATAAAATTTTCTTTAAACATCAGTTGTGTTGTGATTTGAGTTATTGTTAAAATGATGTTGATATAATGTCTTACTAATATAATTATATACTTACTTGGTCTTGAGGGGCTTGTGGCTAAGTAATAATAATAACAGCCGCACTGGTCGATCGATCAGGTTAAGCTACGCTTGCCGCGGTTGGTCCGTAGATAGGTAACTATTACAGACGATCACCCATCTGCGGACCAACCGCAGCAAGCACGGAGATACGGAGCTTCAGACTCGGCTATCATTCGTGGAGCTTTTACTGTCGTCACGGGTCGTCAGAAGCCCGAAAGTCTGACAACCAGTCTTACCAAGGGTTATCGTATTACCCAGTAACTGGGTGTGAAATATTTATTAATATTAATATCTTCTGTCACAATTAATGAATCGTGAACACACTTGGATTGTAATAATTTATCTTTCACACTTTCTTGATCCTATAATATTTCTTATTATTAAAAAAACATTTCTAGGGAATTAATGAGACTTGAAAACGATTGCACTATTTCGGAAACACTTGAATATGAAAATGCATGCTTCCACTGGAGTATGACATATTGTTGATATGAGACAATAATAATTCTACAGTTAGAGGATACAAATGACACGTTACCTAAACGTATGAAAAGTAATTCCACTTTATCTCATAATATTTAGAAGATTAAAAATCTATTAACATTATTAAGTTACCATTAAGTGCTTATTATCTAAAGCAAGGCTGCCCAACCTACTTTGAAGGTGGGCCATAATTTTGATAATATTGACATATTACCGGCGGGCCATCAAGTACATTAAACTTGCCTACGGCTGTGGTAGATACCTAGCTATTAAAATTAAACAAAACTTTAAGTTACTCTTAGTTTGAATAATCTAAATTAAAACTTCACAGATACCTTTAATAATAAATAATATTTATTATCAGGCAACTAAAGCCCATTGAAAAATACACAGAATAATATAAACAATAAAAATAAACTAATACATATTAAAAAAAATCGTATTAAACTAGAACTATACACGTAACGTTGTCGGCGTCGTGTGTCACTGCGCAGTGTCGCGTAACCGTCCTCGGAAACGTCGATATACGACACCTTTCGGCCAAAAGTCCTCCTTCAAGCAGGTTTGTAGATGGTGGGTTGGAACTCACAACACTAATGACTTACAAGTTGATGTCGTGGCGCGATTCTAACCTTTCGACCCTCAGAGTCCAGTTGGTCTTTACTTTCATGTACTGCACGACTTCCTCAACTGTCGTGGTGTAATTGCGTCGTGGGCACAGCAGGGCGCAACAACATGATGGGTCTACTCGGTGCAGTACCGCAAAGGTTACGAGCACTGGGCTTCCTTCTCTCCTCTTCCTTTCCACTTTAACCAAACCCTACTTCCGAAACCTTTGAACAGGTTTTTATGCTCACAACTTATCAAAATTTGACGACAAATCTGAGGTCGATAGTAAAATCAAGTCTGAAAATATGTTTTGTAAGAAGCAAACAAAATATTTTTAGACCTGGATTGAAGTCCTGAAATCTGTTTTCAAAAGACTACAGCCAGCTGATAGCTTTTGGCGTGCCAATTGAATTGCGTTGGCGGGTCAGTTGGTGATCCGCGGGCCTGGTGTTGAGCAGCCTTGTTCTAAAGTAAACCTGCCGGTCGATTCAGTAAAAATCTCACCGTGAAAACTTAGGTGAAGTGAGCTTGTAGTGAGTTGTCATTCCACCTGATGCTAGGGATTGACACTATGGACAGCTCACTCCACGCTCACCTCACCTAAGTTTTCACGGTGAGATTTGTACAGAACAGCACTGCTGTAGTAATAGTAAGTAAAGTAAGTGAGCTCGAAGTTAATGTATTTACCTTCTAAAATTTCTTACAAAAAATGTTACGTTAATTTCTTCGCAACTTGGGTCTTAAAACGTCCAAATTCGAGCAAACTTAAAACTTTTCGGCAATTTGTCTTTCAACGTAACAAAATTAATCTTCTAAAACTAAAATAGCGTAAAACATTTAAGTCAACTCGGTAGATAAGTGGCCACACTATATTTTTCTTGGGGAGAAATGTCAAAAGGGACATTAGCCGCGGTAGCTCGGAACTTGGTGGCTGCGATAACCGTCGTGAGAGGGCGCTGCGAACTATTTACCCAGCATAGGGGAGAAGCGGGCGCAAAATTAAGAGATTTTCCCGCGCCAGTACAAACACTGTGAAACGACCCTTATTAAAAGCGTCCCGTGTATTTTAAAATGAAGACGCGACGATGACGCGGTATTTGTTTAGGCATCGCCGTTACTATATTAGAGAGTGCGCGCATTAATAATGTGTGAGTCAACAGATTCGCAATTAGGTTTTTACGTACAGCGTGTTTGTAGTTCGCTTCTTTATATTCGATTAATATGTGCGCATTTTGGATGCTCGTAGGCACGCAACTATATAAAACTTTTGCTTATAAAAGCGAATATTAAATAACTTTCTGTGTTATTTCTGAGTAAACTAAAATATTATACAACATTGAAAGCGTATAAGTAAAACATGAAAACTCTCCCCTTAACCGTCCTGGTAGTGGTAGTTTTAAAAACATCGGTCGCAGCGAATTTTAGTGATGGCAAAGTATCACTTTAAAATAATTATTAAGTTTAGAAAATGATAGAGCATATAATTTTACTTTCGAAGATTAGTATGATTTTGAATTTCAATAATTATGTTCTATACAGGGCTGAATTTTTCAAGTGGGCGTGGATGGCCAAATTCAAAACTATGAGGGATGGCGAAAAGCACTCAAAGGAGTCTCGTACTTGATTTTGATGAAAACCTGATTTTTGAAAAATCAATATTTCCAGCCAGTAATCGAACCCGTTGATTTTGAGAAAAAAATACGGTAATCTAATGGAAAGAGCTCATTTTTAAAAAAATACTTTTTTTATTTTTCTTATGTTACCTACCTACTCGTATTAAACCTTGATATCGATTTTTCAAAAATCCAATGATGTAGTTTTAGTTTTCATCAAAATTGAGCACAAGACTCCGTTGAGAACTTTTCGCTATTTCTCATAGTTCCGGATTTGGCTATCCACGCCCACTTGAAAAATTCACCCTCTATAAAGCAATAGCGCTTGCGACCACTAGAGTAACGTGGTAACGTTGGTCTAGTGGTCGCAAGCGCTATTGCTGAGCATGAGCTCCTGGTGGTCGCAAGCGCTATTGCTGAGCATGAGCTCCTGGTGGTCGCAAGAGCTATTGTTGAGCGCGAGCTCCTGGTGGTCGCAGGCGCTATTGCTGAGCGTGAGCTCATTGTAGTCGCAAGCGCTATTGCTGAGTGTGTGCTCATTGTGGTTGCAAGCGCTATTGCTTAGCGTGAGCTCATTGTGGTCGCAGGCGCTATTGCAGAGCAAGAGCTCCTGGTGGTCACAAGCGCTATTGCTGAGCGTGAGCTCATTGTGGTCGCAAACGCTATTGCTGAGTGTGTGCTCATTGTGGTCGCAAGCGCTAATGCTTAGCGTGAGCTTCTGATTCTCGCAAGCGCTATTGCTGAGCGTGAGCTCCTGGTGGTCGCAAGCGCTATTGCTGAGCGTGAGCTCCTGAGAATTCTCAGCAGCAGCCCGGAGTCTGGATTAGCGCCCGGTGATAGCAACAGGCTCGCCTCCTAGTACATGAGAGTTAAACATAACTGGCGAAATGAGGATGAGGATAGGTACACTTCTGCCTTACCCTGCGGGGAATAATGTGATGTTATGTTCGTTATTTACTTTAATAAACACCCTATTGTGACGTAACACATTATGCCAAACACTGTACCTATACCCTGTGCAGCTCTCCCTCACAACCTCACACTATTACAGTGTACAGAGTACAGTGTAGACAGTGTAACCGCGTCGTGTGACGAAATAATTCCGCAGTAACGCGTCATTCAATTAAGTGACGAGTCTGTTGTCACAGCGTGTTTGTCGTGCTTAATCTATGTCGCACCTCTGTCGACCTGAGTGAACGTGTCAACATTACCTTATTATTGTTTTATGGACATATCTCCAGTTTAATGCCTAAATGTACGGTATTAAGTCTTGAGTGGAGTTTGACGCGGCGTATATTATACATTGCTTGTTGGTTGCTACTCTATCAATTGTGAATGAAAATACATTTATTTAACACAGACGCAAAGGCACACAACATATTGTTAGATGCTTATTATAAAACTATGGCGTAACTGGGAATTGGTGCAATATCTCTGGTATTATTTTATTGATTCTTATAAATAACTTTTGTAAATCTAGCTTTAACGTAAACTTAGGTATATATGTATGTAAAAATAAGAGTTTAAACAAACTTATAAAACAAATATATATTACAAATTCCTATTACGGTCAAAAGGGCAGAAAGCCAGACAATAACAACACTTGATTATTTTCATAAAATAACACAAAAACAATCCTAATTACACACAAAGATAGCCCGACCACCTCGTTCATGTACAAACAAGATATTCTAACCGAATGGCGCACAAAATTAATTAAAGGTACATTTTTTCATGGAAATACTTTATTTTCGGCGAAGCCTCGAAAATGGCCGCCAAAGAACGTGAAACTGACTGGCTGCCTCGTTGGTCTAGTGGTCACATGTGCTCAGCATGAGGTCCTGGGTTCGATAACTAGGTCGTGCAAAGTGTTATTTTGTTTTTCTATCTGAAATTTCTCAGTAGCACCTCGGAGGCTGGATGTGTACCCGGTTGAAGGCAATAGGCTCGCCCCCAGTTACATGGGACTTACACATAACTGACGAAATGTGGGTGTACTATAGATACACCTCTGTCTATCCTTTTGGGGAAACAGGCGCCATGTTATGTTATAACAAAAAATAATTAAAGCCTCGTTTTTTCATAGATATACTATATTTTCGGCGAAGCCTCAAAAATGGCGGGCACAGATCGCATTTCGAGTCATGATTAAAACGCGAATCAGAGATCTAAAAGTCAGTTTTATTTCTCCTCCTACCCTCCTTTCATAAATACTCAAACATGTTACAATGTTAACGAGATTCTTTTATATTGTTAATTGTGGCTTTCCACTAAAGTACTCAATATTTATATGGCTTTGTGATTACAATGGCCGAGATTATACCCTCTTCGTTTAAAAGCGGGCTATTAATATAGAATATTGCTGGCAATTACTGTAGACTGTATCATATTGTGGGCTATTTTATTTACAGGATTTGATACTATTCAGTGCCTAGAATATGAAAGCGCCTGGCACACAATGGCCCATGATGGACGAAGCTTAAAATGTATTCAATTATATTTACAATCAACTTAAATGTACAGACGCCAGCACATCTAGCTACCCGAAACTGTAAAATTTTCCCAATCAACCTTGAACCTAAAGCTTTGGCGATAAAGTTGAAAATCCATTAAAGAAATTTGACAGATTGTAGTAGCTTGATGTGCTGGCGTCTGTACAAAGTGAGAGATAAATATCTAAGTTTATTGTATCTGTTTTTTTGAACGGGACTTATCCACATACCACTCCTATTAAAACTCTTTGAAGAAAAGTCACACAAAAATCCTAATATTCTAATATTTACGTTCACTTTACTAAATTACCAAAAGCTCCAAGCTTAAAAATGAAGTCATAACTCATCACAAAATGTATTAGAGACAAATGCTACGTTCGCTACAGTGTCTACGCGGGCTGCTACGACGCTACGAAACGCTACGAACTTCACTTTCGTAGCACAGTAATTAGACTTAAGGTATCTGTCTCGCGGCTGAGTAATATTACTTTGCTTTAGGAGTTATAATTCTGAGTTCTTTAACGTTGGTTAATAATTTATTCAATTATTTTAATTAGAATTTTAATATCGACAGCATTATGCATGAGTGGTGAGTTTTTATCGAGTCCGTCAACTCTAATTGTATATGAAATTAAATTATTTAGTGATTAAACTGTCCAATGTAAGAAAGTTATTATTACAGCATAAGCGGCTTTGCTATTCAGTAAGGCAATTTGGGCTTGTTACCCGTTGACAGCGATATTAAGCTTAGGCATAAAAATAATCTTGTACATAAAGAGTATTTTGACGTGTACGCTTGATAATGTGAATAATGCATATAAAAAACTTTTTCCACAACCGACTTCCAAAAAAACACTACAATGTGAATAATAACTTTATGTTCGGAAGTCGGTGTCTTTGGATCTGTATTTTAGTTTTTTGCCACCGACTTCCGAAATTAAAGTTATTATTCAGTTTGTAGTGTTTTTTTTTTTTGGAATTCGGTAGTTGTTTTTGGAAAAAGTTTTTTTCATTTTTCACATTTTAGTGGGTCAGTTTGTAATCTATCGCAACACGTGATTCTCCAGGATCCTATTATCAGATCCTAACCTGATGACTATGGGACCAACTAGAAAGTATACCTTTTCAAACAAAAAAGGAGTTTTCATTTCAGTCCAGCCGTCTTCGAGTAATCGGCGAACATACATTAAAAAAATTGTTTTTAAAAGATTCCGACGAACTGAGAACCTCCACCTTTTTTTGAAGTCAGTCATCATTCGTTTAGTTGTAAGTTATTATGTGTGATCAAAGTAGATAGCAAAAGGATTTAACGTTGTAAAATAATATAAGAATATTTATAACGCTTGATGTCTACGATCAAATAAAATAAGTTAAGATTTTTTCTATAAAAAAATTAAATAAAAACACATTTAAAATCAAGCTAGAGCTAACGCTTCTGTTATTATACTAGTTCGATAATTAAAATGTACAAATATTTTAATTATATGCCGCCAGCCTTTCGGGCACTTTTCCCATTGACAGCGCTGCGGACGAATTAGTTTGATGCCTAATGAGCTCTTCCCTTTTATTGTTAGCTAGAGCTAGTTGAGTCGCAATACTTAAATAAAATAAACTGATTCAATAGCTACGAAAAATCTAAACTATGATTTAAATGGCTGCTTTAAAACATTATTTATGAAATTTCAAATATAAAAAAATATTTAAAATCTTAACTTCAGAGACATTCACGTACAACTTGCTTTAAAAATAAGTATTATTTCGCAGAAAACACGTACATGTTAGTTAAAAAAATGATCAGTGACATTTGTAACGTGTGACAAACGTCGCATTGCACACCTGTGCTGTACACTGCTGGACAGATTAAGGGGAACGTCTAGGAACTAAGAAAAATTAAATTAAGAACGTGTGTTGAGATGGCAATGTCAGTCAGACAGACGCATGTAATTAGGAATAAAATATTCTGTTTGTTGATAGTAAATTACGAATATGTAAATTAGGATTAAGGACATTTTGACAGGGTTTCAAAAAATATATATTCAATACTCAATATACTTATTGCTTCCACATGTGAAATTAGGTGGTAGGTTTACAAAAAATATGATCATTGTGGACCCTATCGGGCAGTGCAAAAAGTAGGAGAGAGGAAGAGGGCTTTTATTTGACTGAATTGAATGTAATGTACTATTTATAATGTAATTATTTTATAAAAATATGTAACTAATTTAAAATTTATCATTCAAATATTCGTATAACACCAGCAACCTCTTAAGGGGTCATTGTACTCATCATTATGAACAACTTTTACTATGGGACCAAACCTGAAATCGCGAAAATAAATCAGCTGTTCAGTACATTTTGACGAATTATGCGAACATAAATGTACTGAACAGCTGATTTTTTTCGCGATTTCAGGTTTGGTCCCATAGTAAAAGTTGTTCATAAAGATGAGTACAATGGCCTTTAAGAGGTTGTTGGTGTTTTACCAATAACCCTGTATAACTGTGTCCCCATCATTTTTAAGAGACAAGATAGGCTAAAATCTAATATAATTGACTGATTTACTTCAAATAATATTTGAAGTAAATCAGTCAATTATATTAGATTTTATACTTATATATTATATATTATATTATACTTTTTCTACATTTCTTCGTAAATTCTTTAGTTTTTATAAAATTTCCACAGAATTTCAATCACGGTATCCCAAAACCTGCCCCTACGTGTAACAGTACAGTCAGATAGGACCGGTGCAGATTATTGCGCTCGGTATAACGCCAACACTTTATTGTCATAGGCACCTACCGTGTGCCGCCGTATTTATCTGCTCTACGGATTCGTTGCTACGTTTTATTTTACTGGGCTGTTTTTTTTTGGTCGGAATTGTATTTGTGCGATTTTTTTTTTTTTTTTTTTGAGTGACTGTGTGGGTCAGGATTGTATTAGTCATATTGATGATTTTGGTTTTTGGACACGTCTCTTTGACACTAAAACTAATCCTTTAACTCGATAACAGCTTAAGATAATAACAGCCGCACGGTTTGATCAATCAGGTAAAGCTACCGCGGTTGGTCCATGGATAGGTGACCTTTACATACCGAGACCCGCCCGTGCCTTGGAAAGCACGTTAAGCCGTTGGTCTCGGCTGTCATTCTTGAATCTTTGACAGTCGTTACGGGTCATCCGAAGCCCGAAAGTCTGACACCTAGACTTACCAAGTGGTATCGTTTTACCCAGTAATTGGGTTGTGGAGGTCAGATAAGCAGTCCCATCTGCCTAGGCTTTTCCCAACTATGTTAGGGTCGGCTTCCAGTCTGACCAGATGCAGCTAATTACCAGTATTTTACATGGAGCGATTGCCTATCTAACCTCTGAGTCGCTCCATGTGCGCCGTCCCCAATATAAGAAATAGCTAGGCAGGTGATGATGACTCTACCTTACCATTTTTCCTACTTCATTCTGTTAATTGCAACGGCGTAATTAGATTAAATACAGTAGATACCTAAGAAAAACGAGAGATGTGAAAATAAACAAAATCAACAATATTTAACAATGTCAGTAGAAACTCAAATATCATCTAAAATACATTACAAAAATATATGCATCCCACATTTATAGGTAACCTAGAATTCAGTGTGAAAATATGGTGAAGCGTGGGTAGCGAGTCCGTGATGCTCTGAATTATCATCTGTATACGCCGCGAAGCCCTCCGCGTCGGCAGAACCCTTATTGAAAACATTTACATATGTATGTACGTATCACCGGGACGTACGTGCTTCGCCCTCCATATTGTAAACGAGAACGCTCCAATATTATCAAAGTTAGCGATGAAATCGACGATTTACTACGCAGCTTAAGGTAATGATAGAATATTTTCGATCGACTTTCTCGAATATTCGAGAACGTTTTATCGAGACTATGGAATCATCGTAATGGGTCCCCGATGGCTCGGAAGCGCGCTGTCGGGAACAGATTGACTGTCGTGTAAGCTGTTCGCTCGGATCCGGATTTTGTGTTTCAACTTGTTACGAGTATGAGACGCGATAATAACATGAAATTGACGCCCTCCACTCTCTGAGCGTTTGATTTTGATGGCAATTTGGTTTTTATTTTATCTCCGCTTTCGTCAGCGTTTTCTGTGAGGTGTAATACCTTATTGGTGGAATTTTCACTCTGAATATTTACATAAGAAAAATATAAAGAAGACACTTCACTTCTGCAAAGTGAATACACGTATTTACTTTGGTACCTACTACATAATTACGTCGTATGTTCTAAGTCTTGGCTACAAACACAAACTCATCACAATACTAAGGGCCTCGCCGCGAATCCATAGCAGCGAAACCGCAGTAGTTCAATTCAACTGACTCGCATGAAGTTGCGCTACTCGAGTAGCGAAACATCATGCGGTTTCGGTGTGCTAAAGACCCTCAAAGATCACTAACCCATCGCCCACGCTCTCTCTATGAGAACAACAGCTGATTCACTGTTTTTCTTACTATCCGAAATACAGTATAACTTTATTAACATAGAGTAACAAAGGCTAATTATCCGGCGGCTCACGCATACCATTACGTGCCAACCTTTCTGCCTACCCCTGAACACGCTGGGCTGGTAATTAAGCGAATACATAAATGCATAGTTTATTGAGCGAGCGAGAAGTTCGTGCTATGGGCTTATTTGAATGTGTAGATTTTGAGATAGCAGTTTTTGGTGAAGTGGAGACTGGTATCTCGTTCATTCATTTTGTAGACTGGTATCTCGTTCATTCATTTTGTACAAGTGTCGTGTGTTGTCATGTGTTCATGAACTCCTAGTGATACATGAGTCGTTTTATGAGCCATAAACGTTCTTGAACCTGACCCTTAGGGCCGGTTTTTTGATCCGTAGTTAACTCAACCAATGGTTATACATAGTAACTAATGGTTGAATGTTGGCTAAATGTGAAAGGCTAAACATGAATGAGTGTTCATGTTAACTCATTCATGTTAAAAAAAAAAATCATATTTAGCCAAAATTCAACCTTTAGTTGCTATGGTTAACCATTGGTTGAGTTAACTACGGATCAAAAAACCGGCCCTTACTTACCACGAGTTTTAAGCACTTCACTTGGCAGACAATTCGGCAATTTGAGTTTATGTTATAAGCATACAAGAAAATTAACTTGCCATAAAACATGTTATAAAAACGTGTGTAATTTTCTTTATAATCCGTTAAAATGCCATGAAGCACATGAACTCCAGTCATGCAAAACCTGACACATCGATTATGACGTCCTCCATTCGTCATAGACTTCTCATACACCCAAAACCAATCATCAAACGAACATACTGTCCCTAACCTAAATCACACACTCGGCCAAAGAAACAAATTTCGCCAGTCATTTCAGGTTAGCTGCCTATCCGACCGCAGACACCGGACCGGCACGGCCTGTCCGGCGTGACGAAGCCTTGATTAGAGTTCCGGCTCTCCGGCACGATCTGGCACGACGGCACGCTTCAACAACGCGGAATATCATCACGTGCTGCAAAATAAAGGGAACAGACAACATTGTTTCAGTATGGTAATACTGGAACGAAAAATATGTAGTGTAAAATGGAACATGTTCACAGAAACGGGATGTATTTTGGATAAAGTTACAAGATTGGATTGACAGTTTTTTCATGACGTGTTTAACAATATGAATAAATCTATATATATATATAAAACAAAGTCGAGTTTGTTAGAAAACTTATAACTCGAGAACGGCTGGACCGATTTTCATGTTTTTGGTTCGTTGTATTTGTCTCCGTCCCGAATAGCAGAATAACTATTAAAAACATTGGAAAATTGACGAAAAAATAAAATAAAAGAAAAAAAATCCAATACAAAATATTCATGGGTTTCGTAACTGTCAAACATATTATGTTCATCCCGTCGATACGGTAAACTCTCCCCTCAAATTAAAGGTATATCCACAATATTCGGATAATGGCGTATTTTAGATTTTAAAATTGTAGAATAATGTCAGTAATGAAAAAGGATTTAGAAATATAGGTATATTGGTTGTCAAATATTTATGCGTGCGTTCAGAAATTTATTTTGTGTAAACTAAAGAAAATATATCAAACAAATGACAAATGAATAAATGACTTAATTAAAAAAAACGCGATACGAAATTCGCTGGGTCAGCTAGTATTGAATATATTTACGTTATTCAAACTTTTGATGTCTCATTCAAAGGCCATTATATTGTCACCGATATATTGAAACAAACATAAAAACGAACAGTGTTGAATAATATAACAAAGAACTAAATATCGACGGTGAAGAATCAATAGTGTCTATCTCAGTTTTTTACGTTTATCACTTTTTAATGCAGTTTAATGCAGGTAAATTTAAAGTTTAATTTGGCTTGGCCTATTTAGGCAATATCTCAAAATTCACCAAATATTTTTTCTATTTTTAGAGATATAAACATTTCAAGTATCTTTCTATTCAAAGCAGATAAATTTATTTTTTATCTCCTGTAAAGTTAACTTTATTGAGATAGACACTATTGATTCTTAACCGTCGATATCATTCTACGAACCTTTGTCAAAATCACCACAAAAAATCCACTGACACAATAGCACGTCGAACACAAAAATGTAGTACAAGAGCTTTATCAATAAAATCCCGGAACTACTCAACACCACTTTCATAAAGGTCCCCGAAACTTGCTAACAGCACTCTAGTAAAACCTTTGTCTAAAAATCTGATAAAAAACCAAAAAACTAACTAATGGTATTCTGACAAGAGCGCGCTCTGTTAATAAATTCAGTGGAAGTGCATGGCTGCTGGTTGAGGAGGGTTGAAGGGCATTTCTCAGGCGGAGGCCGTATGCAGATGTCTGTTTGTCCAGTCATTACCGCCGGGATCGCCGGCCGCCCGTGGAGCAACTTACTTGTAAATAACCGCGCGGAAATTAAACGAGTCTGTTTGTTTAATCTATATTTTTTTATGGAAATCATTTGATTGTATAACCTAAATGAATAGTGCCTTGAATGGACCATTTTTGTATAATCGTCGGAATTTGTCAATATATGTAATGCATTACTCTGTGATAAAAGATTTTATCATATGTTCGTATCAACGCTTAAACGTTCATTATTGAACATGGTCCTTGAAATAAAGGGTCACCATACCCATTGCCATAAATACCACAACTGACAAACTATTTAAAGCAGACCCGACTACACATCAATCATAAGCAAAAGAAACTATAGAATCCCAACACCTGACAACAGCTCTTTGCTAGGTAAACGCACCCCAGCTTACTCTCTTATTAATACTTACAATAAAGTCTGCAAACTCTGCGAAATTAAAAATACCACCTTATACAGCTGTAAAAAAAATATTAAGCAAATGTTGCAAAACTCCGGCTATGATGACTCGGAACAACTAATATAAATACCCTGACCTGACACTGAATCAAAAGACGTTTAATGGGAACAAATGCGTACAGACACACACACACACACACACAGACACACACACACACACACACACACACACACACACATTGTTAACATATACAAACCTGCTTACAGTATTACCTGGACAATAAACCATTTTCTATTTTCTATTTCGTAGAATGACGCAACTGTCTATTGCATTGGCGTAATTTGTAACTAGTACCTATTTTTTTTTTTTTTTGACTTATCTCGGGACCCTGGCGTCCCGAACCTTTGGAAGGCGTATGAGGGGCCGAAGCCAACTCGCAGAGGCCTCTTAGACAATTTTAAATGATGAGGAGGCACCAACCGTTGGTTATCCCTATGCAAGTGCACCCAAGGACAATCCCCGGTTGGTGCAGGACTATTGCAGAACGTGGATACTAAACATATTGAGCTTGGGTAGCTAAAGTGGATTGGGTAACTTGAACTATGGAAGAGCTATGTCCCCTGCCTGACCAATGTTATATATTATACACGGATAAAATGGCAGGGACTTGCACACTCAATAATGGGCCCCCGGGAACGGTCGCTAGCACATAGTGACGTAGCTACAAGGGGGCAACACTTCCTGAGGTACTTGAGGAGTGGAGAGGTATTCTACGGCTATCAGGACAATCCCGGAAGTACGGTTAAGATACCTTTATTATTTTTATTATTATCCTTTATTATCCCACTGCTGGGCAAAGGCCTCCCAACTCTCTTTCCACCTCTCTCTGTCCAGAGCTGTCAAGGACCAATCTTTATTAAAGGAGTCCAGCTCATATTGAATCATTATGATAACTAGCTCTAATCATACCAGAAATATATCATGGTTATATCACAAAGCCTCCAGCAACATTAAAATGTACAAAAAAGGGCAACGCAAAAATGTCATAAGAAAAGGTATTCCCATAACTCGGACCACGCCACAAGAGAGAATTATGTATGCATCAGGGATCCTCATTTTTGCATTTGTAATAGGGATCATTGTGCAATTATTCAGTCGTTAGTGCGCCAATCTATAGCATAGACGTTCGCCCGCATTAAAATGCGAATTATTTTGTATAATTAATGTATTATATTAATTTTGTGGTCGTTCGAATCGACATATGGGAACAAACTTAGGTAGTGAAGTTGCTTGTTAATGCAGACTAGACCGGTTTAAAATCAATTGTTGTACTTACTTTTATTTCGATCAAACAAGTTCAGAATTGTACGAGAACAGCCGAATTCTTATAAACGTCTCCCACAAGGCCCAAATTCTTATAAACGTACCAAGAGTGTATAGTATTGATACGTAACAAAACGAATGTATCAAATACTAAAATATTCTTCACGATTAAGGAGACATCTTTAAGGAGACATATTCCGGGATAGAGGCAGTTCGAAAATAAACTCACAATCATGACTGGGTCATTACTTATTTTCCAAAATCGGACCTGTCGTTTTCGTGGCTAAGAATAGAACGTTCGTGGGTGTTATAAGAAGCCATTAAGCAATTATATCCAGTAAACGTGAAGCATCTGTACCTACATTCTTTACATTCCTCTGTGGTCAAACACCAGACACGGACGAGTAGAAGTCCTTCAGGAATTCTTTATTTTTATGACCGTCTAGGTGTGATACTCAGCAAGGACTCAGTCATCTCCATGACATATAAGGGTCGTAAAAGGCTCAGAAATTATTTTAGGTATGGTAAGATATTCTTTAGCATATTTCTATTAACCCACAAATATGTAAGCCACAAAATATACTACGCACTGCCTCGAATGAACTTGGCGTCGTTATCCGTCAGCTCAGATTTACTTCGCAGCCCAATAAAACACAGTGTATTTGCGAATCATCAAGCAGTTTTATATCCTTACCGTTTGTTTGTTCCCACTCCGGGACCTATCTGATTTAATCAAGGTACTAGGTAAGATACAACATATCGCGCTGGCAACGCGCCAACTAACACTTTAAGACGACTACAAAAATATACGGTAGCTCATGAACTGCGCGTGTGTGTGTGTGCGTACGTCTCTAATTCGTTAGTTGTTCCGCCGACCGTATCTTATACACGAAGGTAATCCAGATCTGTATCTCCTTGTTTATAATGGTCCAAACTCGGCAGATTAGTAAGTTACGAATCTTTTCAATTCTCCGAGTGACTTTTATTGAAATTACTTTCATTTTTAATACTTTGTGTACTCAGAAGATGAGATAAAACTGATGATGATGATTCATTATACAATGGAAACTCAGAGATTCATTCTAAATTCATTTTCAAATGTATGCAGAACAGAATTATTCAGTTCTTTTGCTTTTTAAAAACTTTCGAGAGATTTAAAAATATTTACTTTTCATTTAGCTATAACAAGCGGCCCTCGGATTGTGAGGATTCTTTTTGAATATCTTCTAGAACAACAACTCGTCTGTGGTTGGTAGATGGTATCGATCTGCGTTAAAAAGATTTCAGTTTTTATACAATCCTAGTGCAGATGAAAATCTCTAAACCCGTTTAACTAAATTGATAAATAAATCAAGGTAAACCGCGACACTTAGTTAGAAATACAGCCTCAGCAGTGTAGAGAATTCCTAGAAAATACAGAAACAAGCCGCCGACGGTAAGCGCATAAACGTTAGCGCATTCAACCAGTTTTGTATGCAAGTTTCATGCAAAGGCGCGCACTTGAATAACTTAGGTCTGTTTGCATAAAAACTCGAATCTCCGAAATGCCCGTTTAGTCTACATTCGGCTGGGGCCTGTAATTTGCATAGAATAACAAGGGAAAGCTTGCGGTGCTCCGAATAAAGAGCACTTTGCCACGAAATCTCAGCCCGTGATATTTGGACCCAATCATCGAGAGGTAGCTGTAGTGTCCCGATAATCTACCTAACTTCGCAATGATATTACCTTTATAAGCACTGCTTTTTTAACTTTTGGAGAATTTAAATAACGAAATTAGCTAGCTTTGTATTTTCACGTTTGCTTTTTGACTTTGTGTTCTTGCGGATTTTTTCTTTATTATTGACTATTGTAGCACTCATATATTAATACCTATAATATTGTTATTTCAAAGTAAAATAAGGAAAATATTTCACTTCAAAACAAAAACTTACTAAAACTACAAACACAATAAGAAAAGTCGCTGTAAAATTCTTCGTCAAACTATAAAAATAACGAAATTAATTTTATTTAGTAGGAGTTCGTGTAACATTAATGAAAACATCATCTCAACTGTTCGGAACGTTGCTTGTGAAAATCACGGCTCCACGTCTCAACACAAGTTCGCGAGACCGCACGAAAAGTATGATTAAAAAACTTGTACCGAACTCACTGACCGTAATAAGAATACGAGGGAGCAGGTACATACGGGGCGGGGGGGAGGTTAATATCAGCGAGTCTCCCGATTGATTGATTGATACATTATTATTACCGTAAAAACAACTGGAATGTATTCGGGCGTCGGCTTGTCGGCATATTTTTCCATACGTACTCGCATGATACATGAGTTATTGGAAGCGAGTATTTCATCCAGAAATTGTGTACCAGTGGGGAGACATGTAGGATACCCCTCACACATGCATGCATACCCCTCTAAATAGCATCCGCGAGCTAACGCCACATAATTCCGCTCCGTCACAGACGGTTTAAATGTTTAAAACAAAAACGAAACGTACGTTAATATGTACAATTAAAGGGCGTATATAAATCACTTGTGAATGAAAGAATCGAGGATTTATGATGTCCAGTTATTTTCTGCGTCCGCTCTTAATGCAACGCCGCTTCCTGCGGCCGTAGGCGCGCGCCAGTCAACGCTTCGTGCCCTACCCTTTGTTACAACAGAGACATTTTTAACGCGTCCCTACATTTGAAAAGGAGAAAACAATACGTATTACGAGCTCTACCGACACGGATGAAAAAAAAAACTGGAACACTTTGAGCGGAAAAAAGCGTTGTTTTATAAATAAACAGCGCGTCGCTATCAGTAGTCGACACTCGAGCGACTTGACGTGAGATTTAATAAAAACGGAGCGCTCCTCTGTTGCCCAGTATAAAAGTACCCTTATCACGTAGTATGGGAGCGTTCAAGGGTGAATTATGTTAGGTTGTACGCGAAAAGATGAAAATTAATGAGCTAAAAGTGAGTTTTGCGATGCGACGCCCGCGCCGCCGCCGGCGAAACTTAACCGGTTAATGCTGTTTGATTCTTTTGAGTTTTTTGTAGTAAAGTGCAGCGAGCTGCTCCGCTGAATTAATGGCCGCCGGGTCGTTTGTCGCCCTCCAGATAATTTCAGTGTTAAATGAGTGGTATTTAAACTGAGACATTGTTTCCAATTGGAAGTGGCGTGTGTTCAATTTGGTGTTAAAATGAATCGGTCGGCGGATCGCTGCGAACTGGGTGTGCTCAATAAAAGTCAGCGGTGATCAGTGGGTGACAGACGTCGCAGCTGCTCGTAATGATTCAATTTGTCATCGATAAGATGTAAATGTTTTCTGCGTGAAATGAGCCATCATTTATTTCAATTATTTCCTTTTCAAAAATATTTTACAAACCAAATTAAAGTATTACGAGAAGTCTATATGCTAACATGTGATGCCAACCATATATAATTTTAAAAGTTCACATACATACTCCTTTTGCTTCGTCTACGTCATACAGGAACGTCCTGTTGCGGTTGCGTTAATTTTAAAAGTACCCACAAATTTATTGACGTAAGATATTCTCGTGCACTAAAACATAATAACACCTCGTATAACACAACTAACATAGCAAAGAACGTACGCAGACCATAAACAACACTGAGCAGCACAAAGTAATTCCAAACCAAAGTCATTACATCCCGATTTACAATGAAACAAACCCGAAAGTCTTTCATTTAGCACAAATTGATAACGTAATGTGCACTCAGCGAGCGCAAGCCTAATAAATATAACATTCCAAATCCATTAAGACAAAGTTTTAATATTAAGAGCGTACCTTAATTTTGTTGATGGAAAACTTGACTTGGGCCTAAACGTCTTATGAAAAAGTTTTTTAAATCCCGTCTAGCAAGTTGTGGAGGCTAATGAAGAGGGAACTCGATTTTCTTGGGCGGGTTCCGTCGTCAGGTAAAATGTTCTTAGAAAAGTGTGGGCGCTCCGTATTGATTGGACGAATGAATCCAATTTGCGGGCGCAGACAGAAGATATGGCCGCTAAAGTGTGGCCAGTGGCGTGGTGTTAGGTATGAATTTTAAGAGGATGTTGTCTAGTGATTTTCTTTATGGCTCTCGAGCTGTAGTTAACTCACGCTTACCTAAACGCAAATAATCAGTAGGAGATTTTAAATAGGTATTATAACGGATTTATTTTGGCGTATAGGTTAGTTTATGGAATCTTTTATACTAATCTATACTAATAATAAAGATTAAGCGTTTCTTTATTTTTTGTTTGTTTGACCGCGATAATCTCTGGAACTGCCAGTCGGAATTGGAAAGTTCTTTTTACATTTGATAGCCGCGACGGGGTTCCTACCGTGTCGCATCGTATCGTCCGCCAGCGCTATTACTTCGTTTTCACTTAGCGTTCTTTTTGTCCTTTTTTCTTTTTGCTCGGCTCCTAAGGGTCGCAACGTGATGTTAAATAGCCTATAAACTTTCTCAAGAATTGGGCTATCAAAGGCTAAAGGCTGTTTAAATCCGACTGATAGAGCGTTCAAACAAACTCTTCAGCTCTACAAAGTATAAACACACACTCAGAGTGACATTAACACATTCAAAAGCTAATTCTTCATTAATTTCTTCGTTATTTAGATTATAGGGCACAGCAATACTCAGTTGACTACGAGCACCGCTGCAAACGGTACCACTTCCTTCCTCTGGAGATGAGACGTCATATTGGAGACATGAGTCTACTATTCGGTATCGCAAATGGCCACATTGACCGTCCTGAACTCGTTGCTAATTTGTCATTACGCAGGAATCTGATGGGATTACGTGGGCGACCAATATTAAATGTTCCTTTCGCAATGACTAATTATACGCGTAATGTTTTTTCAATAAGAAGTGCACTTAGTTTCAATGGGCTTCCTATGGACCTTAATGTCGACTTGTTCTGCACCAGTGTGGCGACCTTAAGACGGCTTTTGGCACAGTTATTTTTCAAGGATAGTTAACTTGTCTGTTACTCTCTTTACTAAATAACTGATTATATTAACTTGTATGTACTTGCTTTTTTATCGATTTTTTTAACTATATGTGGAGGCTTGTAATTAGCTATTTGTTAATATTACATTCTTTATGTCATTGGTTTGTTAGTCTTTAAGCCTTCTATAAAATAAAATAAATAAATAAATTATTTCATTCAGTAACACAAATTATAATGCATCCTTATGTTGACAACTTAATATTCCCCTTATCTGACCCACTAACATACAAAACGCGAGTCAAATAGGGGTCAGTGTCGATACCCTAGGGAGGGGAGAGTCGGGAGTGATGATCATCGATAGCCACCCGAGTGGAGTCGGGACATTCGCGACCAGTCCCGGCCACATTCATCATACGACTCCAAGATTATATCTCTGTTCTGATTGTTGGCTTACTGGAAATAATGTGTTAATCATGTCTCCCCTTTTATCTTTCTTTCTTAGCGTATTTATTGTTTGGTTATCGATTATGCCATGTAGTTTCGATGTTTGTGGGATCGATTACCACGATAGAACGTTTTGTATAGTTTTTGAGTGGTATTAGTTATAGTCATAATCCCAGGGGACTAATGAATAAGACAAACATATCTAGAGTTTTTGCCTCTGGATATATTTGTTTTATTCATCTGCGTAGGAGTAGGATCAGTACTGTAGGTAAATGAATATGGGCCAATTTATTTCGCCCAGTTTATTTATAAATAATAAAGTGTCAAGTTCTTGTGGGTATTCGTCTTATATTTAACAACATGTCCGGCACATCTGCGCTCCCAAATTATTTTATCCCTATAGGAGATTGCAGGATGTAAGAGGAAGATGGATTGTTATGGCACCTACTTGAAGGAAATGGTCTGAAGACAGTCCTTGCCGCTACTTGTATATTTATAGCTAGCTGACCCGTGAGACTTTGTTCTGTCAAAATATCAATTTCGATTTTTCAGGTGTTATTTTGGGTTTATCCTAGTTTTCTTTTGTCCTAAACCACCCTAGAGTAATGTGACAGACAAAACAAAAAAATATATATATTCAAATCGGACGAGCCACTTTCGAGGTTTTGCGAGATTAATGCATAGCTATTGAATTTATAAGCTTCGTTTGCAATACGTCAGCATTTTTCCACCCCGATTCTCGATTCAAACATCGACACACAGCGATCACATCACTATTCCGCCGTGACTTTCACGGTTCGCGACGGTTCGCCACTCTAATATTACCGGTCTTTTCTGTGCGAGTACGCATCAACAATATTATTGGTAATGTAATTTATGTGTACGTCTGAGAGACGGCTGGAGACGTGACGTGTGATGACCGTAAACGAATGATGCGTGTGCCTCAATTGATGTATGATAGATTTTTTCGTTATTCTTTTTGTTTTAGTTTGTCATGTTTTGTTATGATTTATTTACAAACTAACTGACTGTCGCCCGGGTGAATTTCCTGTCTCTTTCTCCAGTGGTTTAGGCTTTGTGTTGTCTGTTTTCATACAAAAATACTATCCAAATATCCGCCTTTTCCGATGAAAATCTGTCATACAAGCCTTGTCCTGACAATTACAAACACAACAAAAAAAGAATTATCCAAATAGGTGCAACCGTTCTGAAGTGATGCGCTTACATACATTCGGCACATGTTTTTTATTATAAAAATTTACAAAGTAAATTGGTTTTTAATATTCAAGAAAAAACCCTAATGTTCATGAGGATGGTTTGCTGTAGTTCATCAAACCAGCTCGATAATTAATCCACTTTAGTTATTTCGATATTAATCCACTTTGTGTATCTTGATGATGTTCTAATAGTTCCTGTCACTGTTGTTTACATAGCATAACTAAAAAACAAAAAAAAAATATTTACAAAAAAAAAAGAAACCGGCCAAGAGCGAGTCGGACTCGCGCACCGAGGGTTGCGTACCATCAAAAAAAAGTGTGGTAAGAGACATCGTTTTATTTTTCCTGTAATCTTTACATAAACTTCTATCACATAGAATAATTTCAGATTTTTCTCTATGCAAACTTCGGAGATAAGAGGGGGAACGGTATTTTTTTTACATTTTTCATGAAAAGTCGAAAACTATTCGGCCTAAAAAAAAGAAAAAATGTTTGAAAATGTGCAAACTGCGCTCTTTTATATGATACTCCACATGCCCTAGTAGCCCCACTTCGAATTTTTAAGACCCCCTTTCAGTCCCTGTTGCAACAAATATTTTATTTTTATTTCTTTCTTATTTGCAAAATAGGCACACGTCATCTAAAACTATTCAATCTGTGTGGTTCTTTCCTCAAAAGACCATTTCAGACACCAATCTACATGGTCTTCACATGAAGTGACCAAGATTATGTCTGGACTTTATAAGAGACTGTGACCTCTGAGTTTGTTTCGGCCTTTCTTCTCAGAGTAGTCAGATAGGAAACGCCGACCTCATCTAGTTTAAAAAAAAACATGATTGACTTGTAAAAGTGTTTGTACAAACCTACTTACAGAAAGAAAAATCATTTATCATTTATTCCAAAATTCAAGTTAGCATTAGCAGTTCTTGAGATATTCAGCTGTGACAGATAGAAGGACAGACAGACAGGCTGAGTCGCACTATAAGGGTTCCTTTGCACCATTTTGGTACGGAACCCTAACAATCGACTTCGAAAAAGAAACACTACAAAGTGAAAAAAATAGCATTTCGGAAATCTATGGCCAAAAACTAAAGCACAGATAAAAAAAGCCACAGACTTCCGAAATTAAAGTTATTTTCACTTTTGTTTCTTTTTTGTAATTTTTATTTTTTTATTTTAATAGAGCTTATCTACTCAGAAATGACGCGCCCCACTATTTAAATTTGTATACGTACGTATTTGTATACTCTACGGTAAATGCGGTCAATTAGACAAGCTCTAATGGCATGCGAAGAAATAAAAAATTGTAACCTTGAAACTTAACATTACAATTTCAAGTCCTCACCATCTGTCTTGTCATGTATAACCTAAAGGCCGCAACTAGTGACGCGCCACCCTAGCAGTGACCACATATACAAAAGGCGCGGCGTGTGATTCGATTCGATATTTGATATGCGAATGATTTATACGAGCCTCCGCGGGACTGATTGTGTTGTTTGCTTGCCCCAATCACGTGATATATAGGGCAAGATAAATAACGAGACGTTGTTTTTACAAAGCCTTTGATAAGCTTTATGGGTTTGTGGGTTGTGTTTTTGTCACAATGAGGCAATAATAAGATTTTTTTTTTTTTTTTTCTTTTTGGCTTCGCACGGTTTGTGCATTTAGCCAATGTCAATAATAAGATTTAGGGATATAGTAAATTTAAAATGCAAAAAAAATATGGAATGTGTACTAATAGGTACAACCCTAACAGAGATAGGTTGTCATTTTCTGTTATCTGTATTAGTTTTAAATGTTAGATCATGGTCAAAATGTAAGGACCACTTGCACTACAAATCGCTAAATACGTTTACCAGTGAACATATTTTAAAACATCCATATTTATGTTCCCCATTAGCTGCCGTGAGTTTATGTATGTATGTATTATATTTATTTAAAACATCATTGTGTCTTTGTCATCTTCAAACGATTGACAGAAACAGAACTGATTTGACAGGCCAGTTGGCGTGGTTGGTTAAGATACCACCTATCACGCCGCAGGTCGTGGGTTCGATTCCCATCCAGGACAAACATTTGTGTGCATGAACATGTCTGTTTGTTCTGAGTCTGGGTGTAATTATCTATATAAGTATGTATTTCCAAAAAAAAAAAGTAGTATATGTAGTATATCAGTTATCTGGTTTCCATAGTACAAGCTCTGCTTAGTTTGGGACCAGATGACCGTGTGTGAAAAATGTCCCAGGATATTATTATTATATTATTTGGCTGCATATTTGGGGCCCAGAGGGCAGGATAGGAGGATAGGAGAGATAGGTTGTGAACCATTGTAACAATATCTTAACTGGTTTAATTACATAGATCTGTGCAAGAAAACAATGATACTCCTTGTTGTTTTTTTGGGAGTTGTAGTTACCTATTTGAGAAATAAAAGCACACCCAAATTAAATAGAAGACAAATACTGTGGGGTGTCCTGCATAAGAATAGGCAAAAACCGGCCAAGTGCGAATCCTACTGGCACACGAAGTGCTTCCTACCACCGTACAATGTTCAACACTACATATTTAAAAAAAACCGGCCAAGTGCGTGTCGCACTACGCACAATGAACGGTTCCGTAGTTGAGATGAATTTATCCCAAGAATAAACATAACATTGCAGTTGAAAAACATGTTCTCCCATACATTCCAACTGCAAATGTAAGTTATTTTATAAGTTTTCCTGTAATCTGTAGGTATAGAACTATTTTCTGTATATTTTTTTTTTTCAAAATTTTAGGCACACCTGTTTCGGGGATAAGGCAATATTCGTCTACTTTCTTAAATAACTTTAAAACAATTTATTTTAAAATTATAAAAGAGTCGATTTGCGACCTTCACAATAAGCCCTTTCATTTGATATGTCACACGGTACAGTTTGCTAAACTTTTTATTTCAATTTTCTTATTTGTCCCTCAAAAGTGAACCCCATATTCATAATTTATTTATGTATGTACGTTACACGTCCGTGTTTGGGTCACAGAAAGTCATAAGTGTACCAAATTTCAACTTAATCGGTTCGTTAGATTCGGTGCAAATTCGCTGTGATAGACAGACAGACACACAAGTGTTCCTTTAAGGTTTCCGTTTTTTCCTTTTGACGTATGGAACCCTAAAAAATACTTCAGTTTAAAGAACGCGTTTCTTCTTTGGGGGGTCCCCTTTAATTTTTCACGTTATTTTATTTTTATTATTTGTTGTTGGCAACAGATTCTGTGATTTCAACTGTCCACTACTGTCTGTCTATTACGGTTCATGAGATACAGCCCGCTGACAGACAGACGGATAGACAGCGGAGGCTTAGTAATAGGGTTCCGTTTGGCACCCTTCCGGTACGGAACCCAAAAAATGATATATTTCTACAACAGAAATAACTGAAAAAATCTTAACTAATTCTAATCCCACGGAACTCGGCCGATATCATAAAAATAAGTTGATCCAAGTAAAATATTGCTGGCGCGGGCGCCTCCCACAGGGTTAAGTGGAGTTTTTCCTTAGTTAATAAATAAAAGTTGAAACCTAAAACAAAGGTTGTTTAAGCTCGCTCTCATTTATCATCGCGAGGTGTTTTAGTATGGATTAGCTGCAAGAAGTTTGCGCAGCGGTCACCTGCTACTCCTGGATTTGGTATTTATTGCTTTAAGATTAGGAGGTCAGCAGAATAATGTTGGGGAGTGGCTTCTCAAATCTAGAGGTAAGTTGTGGTAGACAATTTGTTTTGAATTTCTCTATTTGCAGGATCCTAACTAATATTATAATATAATGAGAAAATGAGTTTGTTTCTTTGTTACGCTTTCACGCTATAACGGCTGAACGAATTTGGATGAAATTTGGCACATGGGTAGACCATAACCTGACTTAGGACATAAGATCCTTTTTATCCCGTTATTCCCATGGAATCGAGACTAATCCGGGTGGAACCGCGGGGCGCAGCTAGTTTAAAATAAGGTGTCGTAAAACACTTTCAATGTATATTTTCTTTGTGATTATATATTGAAATACCTACATTTCAATTTATATTTAATTCTATTCCGCACGCTACCTCATAAAAATTTTACACACAGTTCCGCAAAAACTTATCATAAAGAAACAAACCTTTTATCTTAAATTTTAAACTCCACTAAACTCAAATTAGTGAAAAATATGCACGCTCTAATTAACACTATAAATTACTGAAACTTTACCGTAATAGAGCGGGGATTACCGGGTATTACCGCCAACCTATTGTCGTGTCCCAACACTGCGTCCTGTCGCGGATTAATTCGGCTTATTACATGGTCTCGTGGAAAAAAAAAGATAAAATAAGGCCTGCTCTAATCCCGGGGAGTGCGGGGAGCGCGGGACTGCAATATCGACAGGCTACACAAATTAAACGAGCCTGTAGTCTGTAGCTAGCCTTATATTTCTAGCCTTTTTCCTCTTTCCTTCTCTATGCCCCTTCGTTTATTATTAAAATATTGTAATGAATGACAGTCTTTGATTAATGGGTTTAATTTTAGATGGAGTCCTAATGACCGGGAGTAATCAATTTTATTTGTTAGTTAGTTTTCGTGACAGGTGAATGGGCTTAACTTTTGTGTAGGTAATTTGTAGGTTTTAGATATTTTTAGGGTTCCGTACCTCAAAAGGAAAAACCGGAACCCATTTAGGATCACTCGTGTGTCTGTCTGTCTGTCCGTCTGTCACAACCAGTTTGCTCCGAATGTAATAGACCAAAAATGGGCAAAAATATTTTGTAAACTGTACCGTTTGACATATCTAATGAAAGGGAAAGTAAAATTATTGAACCCCCCCCCCCCTTTATCTTCGAAACCACTGAGCCTAAAATTTTGAGAGAAAAAAAACTGAAAATAGTTCTATACTTACTTAAAGATTACATGAAAATTTAGAAGAAGGCTATGGACTTAAAATAACATGGTAAATCTCTCAACGTATATGTAAGTTTGTACACACAATATGTACAAACTTACATTTGCAGTTGGAATGTATGGGAGAACACGTTTTTCAACTACAATGTTAAGTTTGTTCTTTGGATATATTCATCCCAACTATGGAATCCTTCATTGTGCGTGGTCCAACACGCACTTGGCCGGTTTTTAAGTTAGGCATCCTTTTTTTTATTTACTACCCAAGAGTAACATCAAGCATTACACGCCTGTATACCGTGAAGGGATAGGCAGAGGTGTACTTTAGTACATCAAAAGCTATAGATAATAGCTGTGGGTAGGCTACAGTTGAATTGTGTACCTTAAAAGGAACTTCTGAGTGGCTTTACCATGAGAATATAATAGTCTTAAGTATTTCTCAAGTATAAAATCGTTCTAAACGAACATAACAAATCCAACATTTCAGTATAACAGTCGCGCAAAACCGTCACACATACACACATACATGACTGACGTACTCGCATAATAGGGATGTGCTCGTATTAACGAACCCTCACAGTCCGCGGCCCCCGGGACTCTCGGCCGCCAATGTAATCAGTGTCCTTTCCCTTGCCCAAATCTCGATGAGTACAAAATTTCAAACTTTCTACATTACGATTTATTTTACGTGTGTGTTCCGTTTGGGTAATCGTGTCTACATAAGTCGGTCTGAATTTAATTTATACCTATATTTTATGTGTGGTTGAAGAGTATGTATTGTGTGAACATAGCCTTCGCTAATTAATTTTAACTTTTACATACGAACTCGAATTCATCAGGCGTAGCGTATGCGCTTTAGAATGTGATTGGTTTATTGTATTTGATACTTGGTAGGCCATCATCACCAACGTCACTGGCAGCTTTGTTCCACCCACAGTGGAGTACAGGCCTCCTCCCTTTTGTGTCATGCTTCCCTGGTCCGTGCGAGTCTCATCCAAGTCTGCCCCGCGATCTTTTGTAGGTCGTCTACCCATCTTGCCAACGCTCCTTCTATTATTTCTCGGCAACCATTCCGTTAGGACTCTGATCTACCTGCCATCACCACATCTACGTAGTCAAGTGCCCTGCACATCTCCATTTCAGAGCAGCGGCTCTGAAATGGAGATGTGCAGGGCAGGGGACGTAGGACTACGGGTAGCGACCCGTAGTCCTACGTCTTGAACCTTGGTTCTACGTCGGATCTCTGAGTTACGGACTCGGTTTTTCAGTGATAGGCAACTTGAACTTTATACACAGTATCTTTAGTGAGCGTCCATCCACTCATACTTTATAGGTAACCCTAACGTATTACAAATTGATGACAAAATACATATTGCTTGAACATTTTCCAAAAGAAAAGAAAAGATCCCCACCCCACTCTATTAATAAAAAGCAAAATAATATCCAAACGGACTCAATTCGTTACGTAAATAATAAATACAAGGTATTCATTCCCGTTCAACGGTTCGGTCTTAACAACAAGATTTTCTCGTCGACGACATTTGATCTAATATTCAATAATGAAAATACGGCATTGAGAGGGCCGAAGTCAATTGTTGAGCCAAACAAGCCCACTCCACCTGCCTCTCGGAGCCAAGAACTGAACGGAAGAAACAGAAAACTGCTTTTACAATAATTGGCTGATGAATAATACAAGAGCCGGTTATTGCAGCCCAAACTCGAAAATAAGCGGCAATCGAAATTACCTCTACGTATTGTGTACCAAGAGTTTGTACGTATATATAAGTAAGCTTATGCATTCAGTATAAAATTACTGAGATGTGAATAAATGTGTAGGGTATTCTCTTATTTGGAGATAAAGTATAGAATAATGACATTGATGTCTGAAGAGGTTGTTGCAAAAAAGCAACTGATAAAAATGATGTTACTCGTACCTAAGAATATTTAACATCTCTGAAATGCGCATATAATTTTTAAACGAACTTTAAGTAAGTGCGCATATTATATGTTTACTGCGTAAACAAGTCGTAACTCCAGGCATACTGCCTAATAACTCTGCTCAAACAATGGTGAAAGTGTTCATAAACTAAACAACACCACAATTTTGAATCATTAACAATAATTCGCGAACTATCACGATAACAAACAGCGTTATTAAACAGCATATCACGTTCCTCCCGCATAGAACACCTAGACATCCCAACATCTGTTACAAGTTCATTGAAGGTAAATCCACGGTCGTACGAGCGACGTACTTAAGTAATTCAGACTCCTTTATTGCCCAAGTAAACTTTAAAAGATTCCAATTAAGTTGGAGGCGTATGGAGCAGGGCTTTTAGCCCATTCCACCCTCTTAGCGAACAAAGCGAGGCGCGGTGCCTTCGACACTGGTCCCGTTTGTATGAAGGAATTACACCCGACCATCTATGGGCAGGGTCTAATAAAACAAGGGTAAAGCCACGTTTATACTGAGCTCGTTTTATAGTCGCAAGAAAGGTTTTAGTGGCGGCCGTTTGTGTGGAAGGATTACTCGTTAATTTTGAGTGGTTGAGATCATTTTTGTTGGGACCGCAAACTTGTTACGTTTGTGGCTAGTTTTGTATTATAAGTGAGGCTATTAACACTTTCGTACCTCTCCATAATTCGCATAACATTTCATATTCAATACCCCTCACATCGTCTGAATTACAGCCACGCATGCTTAGATTATTTCCGTATCTCTATGGTTTGTTTTATTCACAACATTACAGTTCGTCGACTTATTCATATTCACGCTGGATCTACTATCAATACAGAAACTCGACTTGGATTGAACAAAACGTTTATCTAGCTAAGACAACTCAAAGTATATTAATTATTCATTCATCACAGTTTTGCAACAATTCGGTTCCAAACTGGTACATCTTCGAGTTCATGTAAAAACGCCTTAAGGTCCGCTCGACCTTTTAGCATTCGCACCCTTTGTCGGGGCTTTAAACCGGTTTGAACTAGTTTAATCTCGCCATCGCTCCAATCACACCTAGCTATTTGTGTTTCAATTAAGGCAGACCAAATTCTGTGGTTTTGCGATGATTAATACAAGCAATAACTATAGCTACTATGCAGGGTACATCTGCTTTGAAACCAGTTATAAATGATCCGATATTATACCATTATAGTGAGCGATCCCTAGTTTTAAATTGACTTAACCCTATTTGCTGGAAATTCGGGTTTGTTCACGACTGTATAACTCGTTTAGAGTTTGAATAACTTTTGATTAATTAAATTGGCGGAGGAAGATTAAAAACTGGGTTCGACGGAAAGGTATCTTGAAGTTGGTCAAGGACTTTTATCTTTTCTTTTTCCTTAGATTTCATAAAATCATAATGCTTGCTTCGTACGCAAATAACTTGAGGTCGAATCAATTACTCGTAGCAGATCAACCAAAACACTATCGCTACATAAAAGTCTTCTCCAAGTTTCGAGTTTAAAATAAATGTAACTACTTATTCTGTTAACTTGATACTATATATATTTCAATTGTCGGTAAGCGGAGACATAATGTGCAGATGTGTGCAGAGCGGTGGTATCGGAGAGGCCATCTATCTACGGTATCATACGAGACCGCTGGACCGACACACAGTTAGACACTGTGGCGGTAATGATACACAGGGATATAGTGTGTTGGAAATCTGTGCTGTAAGCTGTAACAGTTTTGAAATGTGGGTAAGTAGTATTTATATTTGTAGGCGTTTTTGGAGAAAGCAGTGCCAGAATTTTTGTATGATAACAGTTTAGATAACTCTAAACTGTTATCTAATTTTGATGTCATAAAGCGACCACCTGTCTTTTACCGCAGTCCCTTGACTGTCAGCCATTTCAAACAAAGACATTCGTCAAACAATTTTTGTAAATCTTTAAATGTGGACTAAATAGACCTTAGTTGAAAAACTGGTAATTATTTATCCTGCCAATCCAGGCCTTTCCTGGACCGGTCATGCCTACGTCTCTTCCAACGCCAGCATATGAATGAGTAATAGTTAAGGCTAGTCGTAGATTGGGAACGCAACGCAACGCATTGTAAAAATCCTCCTTCATCACTTTTGCACATATTCTATGAACCAACGGCGCAACAAGCGGCTGATCCGCACTTTCTTGTATGAAAACGCGTTGTGCTGCGACCCGTTGCGACTGTAATGTGCGCTTGACTTTAATCGCGCATTAGGCTAAACACAACAGCACAGTGTCTCAGTAGGAAAGCGGCGTGCATTGTGTGCGCCGCTTCGCTTCCGTGCCGCCGGCCCGCCCCGCTTCCGCCACAGGCCCGCACTCACTCATAAATACTTCATTTACGCTAATTACGGAGAAATTATACGCTGGAGTCTCTCAGGAAGTGGCAGGAGTTGAACTTGTTTCAATAACAGCTTCTATTAGGTATACGTCTCATAAATTGTTTTTAAGGTCCCGTACCTCAAAAGGAAAAACGGAACCTTTACAGGATCATTTCGTTGTCCGTCTGTCTCTCTATCTGTCTACCTGTCAGTACATTAAAACTCTTTTTTTTCAGGACTTATGATAGTCTATGGTCATTTGGAGCTCTGAAAAAAATCAAGCTTCTAAGTTAACGCAATAAAAAATACGGGCATTTATGCAACATATTTTGATACTCGCATATAAATCAAACCTATAGGGTACTTCCCGTTGACCTAGAATCATGATATCTGACAATACAAGTAGACACGCAGTTGTCCATTTATTTTTTAACGACTTCATTTATTTTTTAATTAGAATACACTGTTTCATTAAAGCTTCAAAGCTTGGTAAAAATAGCGCAAGAAGCTGATGCCCACTAAAAGCGTTTTGGAGTAATTTGCCTCTGTGTGTAGGAGGAGCCTATGCATATCCAGTACCTAATTTCATGACATCATAAAATTAGATGTAACCTCAACTGATTAAACCTATCAACCGTCTAGCACCGAACTGATCAAACCGTCTAGCTAGAAATAAACACGGCCAAATGTGAAAGTTATTAGCAGAACATGGACAGCTAGATTTTCAACCCGATTTCGTGAATTCAAATAGTTCCAGGCGTAGATCTCCTTACTTCCTTTCAAAGCCTAAATTAATGGCTTCAAGTTATGACTTGAAAACCAAAACACGAGCAACAATAACGATTATAATAATCATTACTCTCTGTTCCCCACTATTTGACGTAACACGGCGTATTATTACATATTTCCGTTGTGAGTCCGGCCCTGGTGTTCACATTAAGTGTCAGAAGGCAGGAAGCTCTCCGTCTCTGGCGGCGGTTATTTACTGTTGATCTGGATCTGTCCACGGACTTCTACACGTATGTAATGCGCTGTTTGTTTAGGTGTTCTGCGTGGTGTACTGAGCATAATATATTATAAGGACATGAGAGAGAGGGATGACAAATATTATAAATAAACTAACTAATATTATAAATGCGAAAGTAAGTTTGTTTGTTTGTTTGTTACCTTTTCACGTCTAAACCACTGAACCAATCAACCCGAATCTTTTCATATACGTTATCAGGTGTACAGAAACGGATATAGGGTACCTTTCATCCCGAAAAAAGTACGATTCCCGAGGAAAATAACAATAACGTTCTTATGATAATATAGATGTCTTTCCACGTGTCTTTCGAATCATGATTTAATTATATTATTGTAGAACCTTTAGTAGTATGTAAAGAGTTTTTTTTTTATTTAAGTAAAATCCGTTGCGTAGTTTAGGAGAACGCGGTCACACAGACAGACACAAAAGCAACTTTAATTTATATGTATATACCAGGGGGGCTGAAAAGTTTGAGCCTAAGTACCTTCAAGTGTCATTATTTTCTCGCGCTGCATATTACTAATTTGCGAATACCCTCTTTAGTGTCAATACAGAGTTTCATGTCATTACCATCATTACGTTTTTTTTACTAATTACTCAGTAAACATCATCATGTCTCAGTCATCTGCGGCCCATTTCTAGGCTCATAACTTTTCAGCCCCCCGGTACGCTAAGTTTTTGAAGCCCTATAGCAAATCTGAGCAATAATAGCGCTCTTAAGAGTGTTACAACCGGCGTACCAGGGGGCTGAACAGTTTTCAGCCCCCTATTTGGCCTGTTGATAGGCCACGGTGACTGAGACATGATGATGTTTATGGATTAATTACTAAAAGCGTATCGATGCTAATGACATGAAACTCTGTTTTTATACTAAAGAGGGTATTCACAAATAAGTAGTAATATGCAGCGCGAGACAATAATGACACTTGAAGGTAGGCTCAAAACTTGTCAGCCCCCCTGGTATGAAAAAAAAACAAAAGTCGTTTATTCAAACTAGGCTGAGAATCAGCCCTTTTCGAACGTCAAAATTACATAAGACAGTCCCCCAAAACGCCCGCCCTTCACCACTTCCTAGTGATTTAGCTGGGGAGAAGAAGTGGTGCAACAAACTCCCCAGCAGCACAGCTGTCTGTTCAGTTAAAACATTTGACTCTATACAACACTGCGCATAATAATTTAGGTACATTACGCAACACAAAACATTAAATTAAATTATTTGCTATAAGTATGCTAGCACACGCCAATATACCAAAAAAAAAAATCGAAAACTATACTCAAGCATAAATAAAAATCCAAAACTAAAAAAGTAAGCAGAACCTTATACCTAAAGAAAAGCCTCCAGCAATAAAGGGCGTGCCCACTTACATATAATATATCCGTATATGAAGCCGTAACTCGAAGTCACAAATGATAAACTAGGACCATCGAAGTAAAATAAATAAAATAAGAGTTAATTACTAATAACAATAACAAAACCAAGGTCAGCAAGACGACCAGTCACCACAAGCAGCACCCGACTATGATATAGATCACTGTGGACTCCACAGCTGTGCTGGAGTTAAACTGTATTAAAACGGTGACAGCAGGCAATCCGATCCAGTAATCGGATTCGCTACTCCGTTCACTTTACGATTCTCGCAACTATTTGAATGTTCCACATCTACCTACACGTATTTAGTTCACTGAGCTTATATCATAAAGATAAGAGAGAAATGTCAAATACAATGTGTAACTTAAATAATGCACAACCTCTTAAGCGGTCATTGTACTCATCATTATGAACAACTTTTACTTTGGGACCAAACCTGACATACGATTACATTGAAATTGGTTCTTCTTCTTCGGCGTGTCAATGATTCAATTTTCTGTAATATGGCGATTCAACCGACTGATTATATAAAATGCTGTTGCTACAACATTTATATCTGCTCCGTGTAACCATTCTAGAATATTCTAGAATATTTGGCATACATTACAAACTCTATAGTTGACACAGTGAGTTATTTCAGAATATTTACAGCTTGAATTGAGTACTAAATCGTAGTAGGTGTGTTGTTTACACGCTGCGACCGTGAACCGTGACATGTTTATTGTCACAATATTTATACAATACCTACCGGCCACAGTCCGTCGCTCGACTACATTTTATTGCTCCAGTAGCTACCTATTGATTTTATTGCTATCAGTGTAAAGAGTTAGTTTTATGGGCAAAGAGATTTCTTAGATTCATTATGGGTCGTTAAAAGTACTTCAATGAATAAAGTACACGAGTATCTTTGTAACTAACTAAAGAAATCTTAAATATTCAATGGCGCGGCTGAATAGTAGTAGACTGTTCAGTCTGATTTTGGTAATTCCATTAGTCTAAATAACCAATCAAACAAAAATCAATTCTCAACGAAAATAAATTGATATTTTTTTTGTAAACCATACAAAGAAATTATTCGCAAAAAATCGGAATCGCGATGGTAGTGGTGTGTACTACGAAACTGCTACGCCGTAGCACACTGTGCTACGCGGGCTACGAGCATGCGTGAGCGCGTTCGATCAGTATGAGAAAACGGGTTGTATAGGCTCACTAAAATGGTAGCATCAAATTGATAAGTTTAAAAAAATGTGATTGCCTTTTACATACATATCAAGATGTTGCAGGCCTTACATACAAGCAAATTAATCCTAACTAATTATTATTAATGCGAAAGTGAGTTTGTTTGTTTGTTACGCTTTCACGCTAAAACGGCTGAACGGATTTGGAAGAAATTTAGCACATGGGTAGACCATGACCTGGATTAGGGCATAGGATACTTTTAATTCCGGTAGTACGTTCCCGTGGGATAATTTCCGACATGCACGCGGCAAAGTCGCGGGCAAAAGCTTAAACAAAACATAAATTAGCACTCCACTAATTTCACACCAAACAACACATTTTCCAACAACTATAAAATATACTGTATACCATAAACATATAAATTATACAAGCGAGAGTGAACTTGCACAAGAGCAATTAAGAGTTTAATAATGTCCCGTTAATTGCACAGAAGATGTAACGAATGTGCCCCATGTCTCCCCTTCCGAAGCTTCACGAAGATGCACGAAGCTAGGCGACGCGACACGATTAGCTAATAAAATGGGCAATAAAGTTTATCAAGGCAAGATTGTAAACGGTGAAGGGATGTATGGATTTCTGGCGGTGAGTGTACTTGAATGTAGTAACTTTAACTAAGTAATAGTAGTACGCTGCTGTGGCTGCGGAAAACCTCAAGCGGCGTAAATATTGATCATTATATTTTCGAGCGATTTTTTTTATCTTACCCGTTCTACCATACGGTGCACAAAGTTGGTCCCTTACTGAACAACAAAAGTCCAAACTCAGGATTTGCCAACGGGCAATGGAGTGCAGCATAATAGGTGTAAAGCGTACAGATCGCGTTAGAAACACCACCCTGCGCTCCTTAACTCAAGTAGCGGATGTTGGAGAAAAAACAGCCAGGCTGAAGTGGGAGTGGGCTGGCCACGTCGCACGAATGCACCCGGAGAGATGGGCAAAGATCGTCACTCACTGGACGCCTCAGGGAGGACATCGCCGTCGAGGTAGACCGCGGCAAAGGCGGTGTGACGATCTGATCATGTTTGCAGGGCCAACATGGCCAGAGATCGCACAACACAGAAAGGTATGGAAGGGAAAACGGGAGGCCATTGCCCAGCAGTGGGATACAAACTAGGCTAGCAAAAAAAAAAAAAATATTTTCGATTCGCTTGGGGTTGCAACTCTTGAGCCGTGAGATCCAAGTGTCATGGTCTCTTTAAGGAAATCTCGAAACGGCTGGTTGACACTTCTCGTGAGCCAAGGGCAGGCTTTTACCTTGGCCAGAGGCTCAGCATTGCCATACAACGTGGCAATGCCGCCAGTCTCTTGGGTACATTACCAGTCGACAGCGATGCAAATGAATTTTTCGACGCCATATTTTAGTTTGTGAATAGTTTTACTTAACTTAGGATATAATTTTGTTATTTTTACTTCCATTTTATGATTATTTATAAATAGAATTTAGCTTCTGATGAATTTCCAAATGGTTCAGTTAGGTTTTGTCTACATATTGTTTCAGGTTACTTTACCCATTCTTAGCTGAATACTTTCCCATTCTTTCTACAGGGTGTCGCAAAGAGTAACTTACTTATTGGATGGACAACAGTAGATGTGGATAACCTACCTCATACTCCTATAGTAGAATTCTTGAAAAAAAAATTGTCTTATTGTATAGTATTTCGATTAATTAACGCCATGTTGCATTTTTTGCTAACGGTTTGAAGGACACTATACGGCCATAGCAGTGACAACCATAAAACTTCTATTGTGTCCTGTTAGTGTCCTTCAAAGCGATAATAAACACCCGCGTTATTGAGTTCTTGAATGACGCTCTGGTTTGTTAATCAAAACTCATTTTATTGGTTTACTTTGTAACATTTCAGTTGCTCAATTAAATAACAAGATCAAACCCAACAGGTGAAAGATTTCTTAAAATCAATCACAAAAACCCAGCAAACCATTTGACCTAGATCAAGATCGTTTCAATTCAACGTTTAAATCTATTAATAAAAATCTGCTGGTGGCTAAGTAATAAAAGCCGCACGGGTCGATCCATCAGGTTAAGCTACGCTTTCCGGGGTTGGTCTGTAGATAGGTGACCATCTTTTCATACCGAGACCCCTCCGTGCGTCGGAAAGCACGTTAAGCGTTGGTCCCGGCTGTCATTCGTGGATCTTTGACAATAGTTACGGGTTGTCAGAAGCCCGAAAGTCTGACAACCAGTCTTACCAAGGGGTATCGTATTACCCAGTAACTGGATTGTGGAGGTCAGATAGGCAGTCGCTCCATATAAAATACTGGTATCCAGCTGAATCCAGTTAGACTGGAAGCCGACCCCAACATAGTTGGGAAAAGGCTAGACAGATTGATTGAATTGCCAGTATTAAGCTTACTTGTTCAGTAAGACTTCAGTTCAGACGTTTAGAGGAACGGGAACCTGAATCGCATGAAATTAAACCGTTTGAATCACGTCAAAGATTTCTGGCAACTGGCTTTGAATTAAGCAAAATGACATTCGAGTTTTTTGCTTAATAAAATGAATAGTTAGTATATACTCGTAATATATGACTACCGAGTATGAATTAGCATTTTGATCTTTAAGAGCAGATATTCCCCTCCGTGTCTTGGAAAGCACGTTAAGCCGTTGGTCCCGGCTCTTGAATCTATGACAGTCGTTACGGGTCGTTAGAAGCCAGAAAGTCTGACAACCAGTCTTACCATGGGTTATCGTATTACCCAGTAACTGGGTTGTGGAAGTCAGATAGGCAGTCATTCCATGTACTACTACTGGTATTCAGCTGCATCCGGTTAGACTGGAAGCCAACCCTAATGTAGTTGGGAAAAGGCTCGGAAGATGATGATTCCAAGAAGAAAAGTTTCAAAGAATTACTTGAAACGCTTGTGTATAGGCTATCAACTACCTACTACCTTCATTATTTACCGATATATTTGCGACCTGACTTTAGTATAACATTCAATCCTAGACCAGACTTCATGCCAGTTGAAAAGGATCGTGAACTTAGTAGCGTGATTATACTACTATGGAGTTCACAACAAGCCTGTTAATATCGTGATAAAGGGGAGGATGATGATAAGAAAGATTATTATACTTTGCAGGACAGTATTTAAATTGGAACAAAATGCAGCCAATATGTAGTATTCAGTCAATCTAACGAATGGATTAATTTTAAAGGGGTTAGTCTGCTGTATCCTGCTTATTGGTCATATTAATTAGCAATGCAATAAAATATTTGTCTTTTGTTATACTTTACACTTACCCACAACAAATAACTAAAAAGAAATTTGTTTTGGCAATCACTTTTGCTGTCGTTAAGTAAGTAGACAGCGCTTTCCTCTTCTGCGGCTTACTACGATCACAAATCTGGTGTAAAAAGCACGATGATAATGACTAATTAGGTTCATGTTCAACTGTGAACTTTTGTGAGCTACGATATAATGAAGATTATGAAGCAAAAAATAAAATAAGGAAAAATCATGTAGAAAGTATTTTGGTTACAATCACGTGTAGGTGTAACACACACTGCTCTCACATAGCTAGTATAATGTCGCCACATTTGTTAGCGTCACCTCGGACGCCCACGCGACATGCGACACCGCGCCGGTGCCATTTGTCGCGTCAACCCAAGTACAGATTTATACCACACGCATATATTCAGATTAAATCAGATTACAGGTTTAAACAATATTGTTGCGATTAATCCAGTAATTAAGACATCCATGCACTTCACGACTAAACTTTTTCAAATATTTATTCATAACGTAAACATTAATCAACCGTTACCTAAAGAAAATTTCGGAGAGCCTTAATACTACCATTAATCTTTTACATTAATAACAATTTAATGACTTAACCAAGTCCATTAAATTACAAACTTGCTTACTTGTAAGCGTCGCGCGCTGTTTACTTAACTAATTGCTAAAGTATCTTATCTTAGTTTTATATAGCAACAATCATTTTAATATATTGATACTTGCAGAACACTTATTTTTTTATTTGGGAATAAAAAATAAAATAGACTGAGAGCTTTTTATGCGGGCACCACAACGTTTACACAAATCGGAAATCGAAAATATCAAACAATGGAATCGACGAAACGAAACGAACCGTCACGGAATAATTCAACAGTGAAATGTTATGTGCGGACACGCTCGCGCTCAACTGTGAAATACTTTTAGCAAACACGCGCCGACAATTAGCTCGTACTTAACGCTGGTGCGGCGGCGGCCGGCTGTGGAGATAGTGGCCGAGCCAGGAAGGAAGCCAGTTTTCCGCAAGAGAGGCTCCAGCCCGAGCAACTTCGCGGAACGTCTCGGCCGATGCATTTTTGGATGTGAGCCCAAATAACTTGTTGCAACTATGGGGAGGAGACCTGTTGCGCGCTTGTGCCGGGCCTACCCGCGCCCATTTTTGCCTGTACTCCGACTGCAAATACATAATGAATGCGAACGCTGAACGTTTCGCTGGCGGTATTGTGCCGACCGTTTTGTTGTACCCTAGTTTGTGGGATTGCCGTTGTTATAGTCCGGGGAGCAGTTTACGCGTCCGCTATTGCAGTTTTAATATTCACGAGGGCTTTGTAGCTGCATTTTTAAAGAGGTCAACGCCGCAGCTCACCCAGCGGCAGAGGGATTAATTTCCCTCTCTATTAGAGGTAAAATCAAAGACGCAAAGTGCATAACTTTACCCATTTTCAGTCATATATTATGCACTCAATGTCTGTGATAGCAGAATTAAGATTGTCCTTTTATTTTATTTAGGAACAAACAGTTATTCACAAACAACTTGATTCTTATCTGAGTAAAGTTCTTAACAAACCTATAGCTCTCCCTTTAATATAAAACTAAGTATTTAACAAAAACATTCTAAATAATTCAACAAGTTTTACGAATAGCACTTTTAAAACAATTTAAAGTTAAGCCAAAAATGTCCACATTCAAATATTTATCATTATAAAGTTTACAACTTCGCCTCGAAAAACTATTAGCTACAAAACCTGTCCTTTTATTCCTCCTTTTATTCCAGTGTCCTTTTATTGATTTCCAATTTTTTTAAACTGACCATAAAAGCATCTACTGACATAATAACTTTGTATTGTTGCTACTTGACCTCCTTAACACTTAATCATACGTTCCCAACCTCACCAGGCACGCACATTGTTCCAGGGCGCATCGTCGAGCCTGGTGGTGAAGTTCGCGGACACAGAGAAGGAGCGACAGTTGCGGCGCATGCAGCAGATGGCCGGCAACATGAGTCTGCTCAACCCTTTCGTCTTCAACCAATTCGGAGCCTACAGCACCTACGCACAAGTCATCACGGAACAGGTGAGTGGCACACAGAATACATATGAGCTGGAAGGAGATTAAGACAGAATAATGGCAAAATAAAATCTAAAAGCTAAGGAACAGGAGACCTGTGCGTATAGGTCTTGTAGCAGTGAGTGAAACAAGGCTATGATAATGAAAGCCTACAAGTAATTATTCAGACGGATAGCTAGCTAATTGCACGGTGAGTGTGGGTAACCTAGCCAAAGAAGTAAGTTTAAGTCAGATTCATCTGCAGGCCTATTTATTAATATGAAGTAGTTATTTGGAACGCGAAATATGCAAAAAAATTGTCCAAAATATCCGATAGTATGATATTACGCATTGTTCTAAAGATATTCAAAAACAATTTCGCCGCAGCTCAAGTTTATAAACAAATATTACCTGCACCTGGCCTGATGAAAATTGACAGGCGTACAGCATGCAATATTGCAACCTCCGTTGAAAACTTTTTACAACTAACTTCATAAATACCGCACGGTATGTGTCTAGACGCTTTCAGAGATAGCTTTAATATGCTGTAATTGGAAGAAGAACTTTTACATTTTTCTCGAAAATTCTTGGGATGAAATCTAGTTTCGAAAACAGATTTTGTCAATATGTATGAATGTTATATACATACACGCCTCATGCCTTCCAGCCATGGGGGTTGGCAGAAACTACAGAACGCCACCTGCTACGATCCTTACCTACTTACTCCTTTTGTCTCGTTTACGTTCATACATCAGGAGTGATATTCTGTACAAATCTCACCGTGAAAACTTAGGTGAAGTGAGCGTGGAGTGAGCTGTCAATAGTGTCAACCCCATAGTATCGGGTGGAATGACAGCTCACTTCATCTAAGTATTCACGGTGAGATTTTTACAGAATAGACCAGCTGGTAACACACACACACGCCGGTATGACTACGTATGTTATTTATTATTTAGTATCTGACTCACTAGAATGCGTAACCACCACTTTGGCGTCATTTTGAAAATAGCCGCGTGATTCGACACCTGCAAGGAATACCACCGTAACTCAGTTTTAGGATATTTTGAGTTACAATCGTATTCTTGCTGCACAAAATTAATGCTGCTACAGTTAGTATGCTTACAGTTAGTATAGAGAAACACCTTCCACTAGGATGCACTAAGTAGTTAAGTTTATTTAAGTTAAGAGTACGTAACAGTTTTAGAGTGGAAGGCGATTATTTCTCTCAGTTGTTGATAGCTACACAGTTATAAGTTCACGTTGAGGTTGTACTGATTGTGCGAAGTGATGATGAGTACTTTTGACCGCAGTAAACATCCTTGACTCAAAATAACTACAGCCGCCGATGTGATAGTTTGCGATATTACGTCGTTTTAACAAATCGTACGTAATTCGCACCTTCCGCAACAAACAACCAGCCAGCTGTTTGATTCTTATAACTTGATCCATGCCTCTTCGCATGGCACGTTGTGTACGTCACATGGTGACGTAGAGGTACGATGTCCCAGGAGTTTTGCTTCGCAAGGTGCATTCTTGTGTTGTAAGTTGAACACTGGCATGTTTGCGTTACAAATGAAGTTATCTTTTCGTTTTGGTACCACATTCCGAGATGACTTGACCTGGTGTACCGCGCCTGGAGCACATTCTCTGGAAGGCTGCTAAGAAAGTTTCAGTACTTAAGTCCGATGCAAGTTCGATGTGCACAGCCTTTGTCACCATACATACGAATATGCATATGTAACCCTTTGAAGTTCGTACCCCTCTTCCTTTGTTGAGTCTGACTTCAACGTGTCCTGTGAAGTCAACTCCAGTGTGTGTAAACGGGCGCGAAGGTGTTACTCGTTGTGGTGGCAGTTCTCCCATGAGTTGGTTCAGCTCCTATGGGTTGTAGCGATGACAGCGCACACAGCGCCGTAGTTCAGTTTTCACCGCTCTATTACCGCCAACGATCCAGTACCGTTGCCGTAAAGTTAGTCTGGCTCCTCCATGTAAAGTCGTTAGATGAGCTTGATGGATCACAAACTCAGTAAGCCGTCCACCCTTAGGTAGAATGATTATATTCTTCATCTCAAATGGTAAACTGGAATGGTTCAGTCGACCCCCGACTCGGATTAAGCCATTGTTGTCCAAGTAGTTTTCAGTCGCCTTGTAGCTTTAAAAAATGCATCTCTCTAACATAATTTTTAAATGCCCATAACAATGTGATTAACAATCGCCGGGTGTTCGTAGTGTTGAAAAACATAGTTACGTAACATTTATGTTAGACTTGGCACACAATTAAGTTACTTACGTAGCATAAATGTAGAACCGATTATGTACAGAATATGACAATTGATCGCTTGGCGTGGCAAGTACTACGCTTCGTAGACAATGTGCTACGTACTACGTACAAACGTACATACATGCTACAAAGCTGACATTAACTTGATCCCGTTTAATTTCAATAGCCTTGTAAGGACGGAATTCACCAACGAAATTGAACGCGATCAGCACATAAACCACGTTTAAGAGCTGTCAGTGTCATTATTTTCTTTGGAATATTGACACAGACAGGTTTTAAACTCGGTTAAGGGACTACTCACACTTATTCAGCTCCATTCGCGTTTTGCTGAACGATTTTGGTCACACTTATACAGTTCTGCTTCTATCAGCCGCGTACAGCGTCGTAAGAATGAGAAAAGCCGTCATAGCGTGTTATCTCCGCTGAAATGCTTCTATCGCTTTAATTTCGTAAAAATAAAATAATTATAATTACTCTAAAAGACGTTCGAACTCTCTCAATCCTTGCGTGCATAATGATTACGTAATAATAAATCAAATCTATGCAGGAGTCGAGTACCATCCGTGTACAGCGCTGTTCCGCCGCGTTTGACGCTGAATGCGGCAGAACAGCGCTGAACTCTGTCTATAGCACTCATATGATAATAACACATTTGTCCTTATTTTATACTTGTTTGCCGCGAAAGCTGAATAGACGCGGAAAGCTGAACGGATGCGTACGCATCTCCATATAAAATCGTGGTTTTCTATGGGCATAAGCTGAATAGAGCTGAATAAGTGTGAGTAGTCCCTAAGATGTGCTGATCGCTTTCAGTTTCATTGGTGAAATTCGCACTAAAGCTTCCAAGAAGCCGTATAAATTAGTAATAGATCAAGTACTCCGTGCTACATAGGTAGTGACTATTGAGTGATACAAATTGCAATACAAATGTGTTTGAACAGCACCCTAATTGCGTAACACACTATCAATCGGAATCTGAATCATCTTGAAACAAAATTGCTAATCCATTGGTTCATATGTTAGAAAAATTTGTCTGCTCAACAACGTAAATAACACAATGAATGTTCTTCAACTGTCAAAATGAAACCGTTTCCGATTGATAGTGTATTACGTAATTGCCCCGCAGCAGGTCACGATCTCATTAATCAGCAGTGATCGGAGTAGGTAGATTGATTTTTGGTACTTGTATCATAAATGCCCACAGAAAGAATAACATGGATAAGCCATTTTCTCGGAAAGTAATTCCGATACTTCCGGATCCAATTAAATATTGTTGTTAGTGATATTATTACTACTCAATTTAAAATTTAAAGGAAGGTACCAAAACTAAATTAATTTATTATATAACTGTTGAATAATAAAAACAATCGAATTCCGATCGAAGCATCAATACATTTTTTATATTTTATTTTTAGCCTACAGTTATGGCCACAACTTTTTATAAATTGTTGCACTTAAATTTCAATATTTTCATAGTGGTCATGGTCATTGGCATTAAGGGTAGAATAAAGAACAATAAGGATAAAAAATCAACAGTATTTATTGTTTACTATGTACATTTTACATCTAATTTTTATCAAATATAAAATTCATATTTTTAATCTTCATCGATTACAATGTTAGCATCCCGGCAATCTAATAATAATCAACCAATTCCAAAATTCCAGAGAAATGTCCATATTAATATACATACAATTCGGATCAATGACCCCAATTCAATCTACCTACTCCGATCTCTGTTAATCAGACTAAGGTGTCAAAATACCAATTGTCACAAATGTTTTAGTTTTTTTATGTTAAATACTTCAAAATTTTAATGTAACCTATCACTCCATGGTTAAATTAACTACTTAAGGAGGATGCTTCGACGGGCCGTCCATACATTTTTCTTATAGTTTATACGCTAAACACACACTCTTTGTTTAATAGAATCATTTTATCACTTTCCTACAATGAGATTAAAAAACTCGTAGCATCCGCTACGACGTGTCGTAGCACCCGCTACGAAACGTGACTTGTAGCTATAGTTTGACCAAGACCGCTGTACCGCGCCTGAGGAATGCGCGGCAAGGTGCAGCGCTGGCGAATGAGCGGTGGGACGTCATGAGCGGCCTGCACTGCCCCCCGTCTCACCGCGCACATACCTACGGCGCGGTATAGCGGTCTTGGTCAAACTATACTACGATTCATTCTGTTGATTTTATAATTTCATCGGATTAATTGATAATATGTGTTATTTTACTCTTGCAGCAACAAGCCGCGCTGATGGTGGCTGCGACGGCGCAGGGCTACATCAGTCCGATGACGGCGCTCGCCTCGCACGCACTCAACGGCATGACTAACACCGCGTTACCGCCCTCCTCAGGTAACAATACAATTTATTATACTCACGTTCCTAATCAGATCATACAGTGGAATACATATTTTCGTTTTACAACAGACACCTAACCCCATTATCACATACTTTGATGTTGGTTCATTGTTGTCTGTTCTGGGTGAAATTCTCAGGTCGGGCAAAGCGTTAATGGAATTTCCGTCAGGAATTTCTCAGTAGCACCTTGGAGTCTGGATTTGTGCCCGGTTGGTGATAGTAGGCTACACACGGGACTTGAACATAGCTGGCGAAATGTGGGTGTACTATAGGTGCACCTCTGCCGATCCCTTCGGGAATTACAGGCGCAAAGTTATGTTCTGTATTTCAATTTATTTTGCGAATACTTACCAAATTATATTACAAGTGCAACCCCTCCCTTTCCAGACAACTTCTCAGGTCTGGCGATAGGCACGGGCGGCGGGCAGCCGCTGAACGGCGCGCTGCCGTCGCTGCCGTCGCCCACGATGCCAGGCTTCAACATGGCCGCGCAGACCGCTAACGGACAGCCCCCGCCGCAAGACGCCGTCTACACCAACGGCATACACCAGACCTTTTCTGGACGTAAGTGTTCGAAACTTACGTTTTTCTGTTTTTAGGAAAAATGTAGTTAAAATGTCTGGACCTAATATTGAACCCTGTGGAATCCTTTGCATTTAATTTGTGACCTGAATTATTAGCGGCACTAATGAACAAGACTAATAGTAGTGCCTAATGATTCATGCAGTCAAATTATTTTGAGAGATCACAAACTTTTTCACAAATGTTAGTACAAAAAATAATACCATACGGACAGGGCGTGATTATAAGGGTTTCGTTGTTACCATTTTGCTATAGAACCCTAAAAAACAACACACAACTATATTTTTAAACGACATCAATATAGAACATGTTTTTATTGTATTTTTCAGCGGTGTCAGTAACAGCGCAGGGGCTGCCGAACGGCGACGCCGCGGCTTTGCAGCACGCGGCCTACCCAGGCATGCAGCCTTTCCCCGGAGTCGGTGAGTGGCACTACCCCTTATCGTACACACACACACACACCGCTTCAGTTACACGCTTCACGCTTGACCAATAGGCAATCTGAACAAGTCAATTGGTTGAATAAGTTTTCATTAAAATATTAAATAGTATGAAACTTGACTAGAAAGTTTTGGTACTGCCAAAGACCTGAAAATGAGTCTTATTGCCCCCCTATTCTTAAAAAAGCTAAAACGTTCTATAAACCTATTTTAGTTATAGTATTGTCTTGTCAATTTCTTTAGAATTATGACTTGAGTTTGAAAAAAGGAGACAAAACACTTCTGTAACTAAAATAGGTTTATAGAGCGTTTTAGTTTTTTTTTTATGAATAAGGGGGTTAATCTTTCGAGGATTTTTATTAGTATTCCATATTAAGAAAAAAATCTTAGTTTATAGGTAAAAGTTTTATATATTTTAAATGTTATCCATGGTTGTAACTATTGGTCAAGTCTAATTTAATGTTAGCGGTTGTTGCTAAAAGAAGTTGTTATGATTCAAAATAATTTTAAATAAGTTACGGGGTTATTTAAAAGTAGTATCCTTGTTTAATAATTTTACTCTTTTAGCAACAATAAAGCAAAATTCACTAATTATGTATAGAATGAGTATTGTAATATTAATCATTGTAAGTCTGTGTATTTTAAATGGATGGTACATATTATTGTTACAATGTCAATGTGCAATGGGAACGAATGTTCTGTTGTTTATATTAATCAAACCTACTGGTTGATGGATCTACTAGAAACTAATATTTTTTTCACTGTCATATATATATATATATATATTAGACGAACTGAGTTATTCCAGCAGATCGATCAATTGTTAGTAAATGATATTATTTCGTTGTGTATACCCCTAAATAGTACCGTGGGCTGTCAAATCACGCTACTCAATATTATGGAGAGAATTTAGTACTCAAGTAGTTTGTGTTCTTGTCTAAATATAATTTTAATGGCACCACCCTCAAAAATTAAATAATGTTTTAAAACATTTTACGACAAAACTAATTGGCAAAAACATACTCAATTTATTAGCAATGGGTATGATTTTCGCTTGATAATTGTTATAATAATGTTGTTACTTGCATGTATTATGTACGCAACATAGGTGTTCATTGTGAAAATGTCCAAATTAATGTTCTACAGCTTATCCAGCGGTTTATGGGCAGTTTCCGCAGCCCATCCCGCCGCCGATGTCGACCATTGCGCCTGCGCAAAGAGAAGGTAAGTGGAGCTCCGAGGAAGACGCCATCGAACTAACCCTGTCCTTCAGCAGACGATTTCACCCACTGCCATTAAACAGCTCTTTGTGTTTTCAGAATCCATCAAAATCTGTTGAACTTGGCTACAAACCTAGCCTTTTTAAAAAACATTTCATTTAAAATTTCTATTTGTTATTCAGCCAAAACCTTTTCTTTGTCAAATACTCAACCGTTTCATTGAGATAAAACCTGCTCAAACCTAAATTTTAATCAATGATACAATACTGTAATAGATCGGTTCGTATTATCTTTTGGCTAGATAGCAATGTTAAATGTTTGTTGTCCACACTCTATGTATTTCTGTGTTAGTCGGTGTTCTTTCAAGTATACAGTGACACACAGACGGCTTACATTCAGCCTCCTCGATACCCTTCACTCGCTTCTGCTGTATGTACCACTCGTCTGTCGCTGTACACTAGGTGTCATGTGCATCTCTGTGTATGTTGTGTTGTTCTATGCCTATATGTGTCAACTTTATTACACGTAATGTATTAATTTTAACAATTTATTCATTGACTTCAGCCTTAACAATTGTAACATGTGTACTTTTGTAATTCAGAATTAAAAGATTGTCATTTTCGTCGACTGCTAAATCTATATCATCTATCATTTCTGTCATACTAACATTTTTTTTAACAACTAAAATAAATTGTCATTATACTGTATCCTCCTCTTCCTCCCTTTACTATAACCTGTCTGTGCTGGTGTTAAGGACAGATTTGTGAGTTCTTTAAAGATTTTCTTATGTTCCCAGGCTGCTCCATCTCGGGCCCCGAGGGCTGCAACCTGTTCATCTACCACCTGCCCCAGGAGTTCGGAGACGCTGAGTTGATGCAGATGTTTCTGCCCTTTGGCAACGTCATCAGCAGCAAAGTATTCATCGACCGTGCCACCAACCAGAGCAAATGTTTTGGTTAGTTGGACTTTTGTCTGTATTTAAATCGTTTCAATGAGTTTTAAAAGTAAGGTTGGGTTTAAATTTCGGTTAAGCGTAATCAATTTTAACCTCTGGAATGGCAAAGGCAATACTTTTTATTACTAGATCAACTGTCATATGACTAACAGCTTTTTAACCGGATTTGCATCTATTACTAAACTCGTTTTTTTTTTTGTTCCAGGCTTCGTATCGTTCGACAACCCGACGTCGGCGCAAGCGGCGATCCAGGCGATGAACGGTTTCCAGATCGGCATGAAGCGGCTGAAGGTTCAACTGAAGAGGCCCAAGGATGCCAACCGGCCTTACTAACCCAAGACGCCGTCCCTGCGCGCTCATCACGTGCCCATGGTATACAGTCAATAACCCTACTACTTCGGGCCTTTGGAAGAATAATTACCTTTTATTTAGTTGTAGTCAGCAGTGTAATGAGGTGTTGACAGAAGTTGTGTTGTTGCAGGTGGCGGCCGGAGCGCACGGCACGCCCGAGGCGCGCCAGTTCGCGTATTATCAACAATTCTATGGAATTTACTACACATTTATTGTATAGCAAATATAGTTACCTACATACTTACTAAATAAATTATGCAAGCCATCGGCGAGTATACTAAATTAGTTAAAAGTAATTTATTAAATCAGCGCGTAGGAATGCTTCATTCTTATCATTATCGATTAATCATTAAATTACTCTATTATATTATTATATATACAATTTATTAACTTTGATTAAATTATTATTATTATTATTATAAAAAAATGACACGTTATAAAAATTTTGTCATTTTGTAATCATACTAAAAATTCTATTTCTAAGTCTTAAAGTTTAACTGAACTTTTAACATAAATTTATTATACTAGTTATTTGCTTGAACTAAGCCAAACTGAATTTATTAAGTAAGTTGAAAATGTAAGAAAAAAGAAGTGTATTTTAATGATTGTATATTGCAGCGCCGCGGCCGATGTAAGCGTGTGCCTGCGCAGCAGCTCTGTATGTAGGTAACCAGCGCGCGCGGCGCGGCGGGCCGCAGTCGCCGCAGTCGACGCGCCGCCGCCGCGCCGCACGCACGTCCGCTCGCGTGCTCATCAAATCGATCGCTGCGCGTACACACGACCGTCGTGTTCATTTTGTTCGCCGACAGAGGGCGCCTTCTGGTATTCCAAACAAGAATGACGCATGAACGCGACGATCTTGTCCTCGCGCGAGCGGCGCTCCGGTGAGCCCGCGCGGTCACACGCCGCTGCGGCGCCGCGCGGACACTGTTGTCTCCCACTGCCGAACTGATCACACTAATATAAGTGCTCGCATAGATCACTATTGGAGTATTTATAATGTCCTATATTTTGTTAAATTTTAACGAGCGTGTGTATATGTGTGTGTAAGCTATGTCGCTGGCTCGTACCACACGACATTCTCTTACGACGTTTTTCGAGGGCAAACACAAATTGTAATATAGAAAGAGCACATCCTACACGAAGTTAAAATGTTACCCAGAAGACAACTATGTACACTGTCTATTCAAACGGCGACTTGTCAAATAGAACTTGTAAGTAAGACCACGTCATATATTCCGTATCACGTTGTTATTGACGCGTCTGTCTGTCCATGGTACGGCCAGCACCTCACAAACCTACATGTTAGTGAACGATGTTGTTACAAATTAAATGTTTGTATTTAACGCTGTGTACAAATGAAAGTGCACTTCAAGACCGAATACTTAGGCCTTCCGTTTCAAAAGATCGTGTTATTATGTGTTGTAAATTCCAAAATGGGCTGTGATATAAAAAAATATAATATCAACATAATGGACTGTACATGCCGTTCGTCTCTGTATTGCATGTGTGTGTACCGCTCCCGCGCAGGCCGCGCGCCGCGCGCCCTCTGGCGCCTGCTCATGTTGTTCACTGCATCTCTCTAGACTGTTCCTAACCTTTCTTTACATTCCAGCCTGCTGGCTTGCCTTCTACAGCTTTCAGTGTAAAGGGGACTTTGATTTCCTATCCTCACATATTGAAACAAATAAGCCAGTTTGTGGCAAGGAACGTAGTTCGCTATCACAGTTCCGGGCAATATGATCATGGTAGAGGCACTTTCTGAAGTTTGCTGTATAGAAAATCACAAATTATTTTTGTACATACCAAGAGGAAATTTCGGGAAATGTCCCTACAAAACATGGAATCATTTGATTGCCTTTACAAATTCTTTGTATGTAATTACAATCGAATCAAGATGTTATTACTATCTGTAGATATTAAATGAGACAATCCCCGCCAGAGGCCGCGGGGCGCGCGGCCGGCGAACTCGCATGTCGCGATGTCAATTCACAAGGAGCGCGCTTCCCCTCTTTAGTTCTTGCTGTGTGAATAGTATATAAACATGTATAAAAAATATTCGTGTTAAGGTGTTAAATACAATAACTGTGAGTAAATGCGTCCGGGGAGTCAACAGTGAGTGGTGCGCGAACTAACAGAATACAAAAAAAAACTAGTGTAATTTCTAAAGAGAAAATAGATTCATAATCAAGAAAAGTACCAATATAAATATTAAATAATACGGAGATACCTTAGATATATTGTGTGCGCGCGGGCAAGTCGCACAGTGTGCGCCCGCAATGCGGCGCGGCGCGGAGGTGCGGGGCCCGGGGGCCCGGGGCCGGGGACCCGCGACCCGCACGACCCGCGGCCGGCCCCCTCCGCCACGCCGCCCGCCTCTAGTCAAATATTACACTCACCACAAGACATAGAATTTTATATTTACACAAATAATTATATTATATTGATATAGTATTCTAGTTTTAGGCGATTATGATTTACAAGTAAGCAGTGTGTTTAAACGAAATTCTTAAAAAAAAAACATAAGTAATATCGTTTTAAGTGTGTCTAGTTCTTTTCTCTGTAAGTCTTATCTCACCATTGTGCAATACGTTGTTACGCTTTTTGAAATTGTTTCAGCGTCGTTTTTATTTGAAGCGTTGTGTTTATTTTATGAATGTTTCTTATGTTACCGTTGTAGATTATTCGTCGACGTGGTCTCGTTTCGTAAACCGATTGCGAGCCGACCGCACGACGCGCGCATCGTGCCAGGTTAGGGAGCGCGTGTTTACCGCTGGCCGCTCCTGGTCGCCAGGTCGCCACGGTCGCGCTCGGGTCGCATGTATGTTGAGTGCTCCGCCGACGCCGGCGGCGCCGCGCCGCGATCGTCTTAGGTTACAGATTACACAAATCGATGCCAAACCGGAACACGTATACTTAGTATATCGATTATATCGATAATATCACCTCGTGGGTAATGTAGGCATAATGCGATTAATAATATTGTGTACTTGTATCTTTATACTGATTAAAATTAAATTCCCTAAAAATATATAGCGGAGACGCGAACATTTGTAATAGAATAATGAGTCCTCTCAGAATGTATAAACAATCGCCCATAAAAGTGATTCTAGGATACAGGGTATGCTTTGCAATTATTTAAATGTATCTAAATAATTTGTCATGTAGGCGGACATTGCCGACTGTCTGCCGTAGAGTGCACTCGCTCAGTGCCCGCATCGCTCTCGGGTCCACTAGTCTGTCGCTACTTTTTATACTCTGTCGTCTATCGTAGCGTAACCGAACTCATCGTCATCTCACGCTCTCCACTCGCGACTCAACGAACGCGCTTCGCTTGGTTCCTCTCCGACGGCCGGGCATCCTTCACCAGTTAGTGCCACTGCGTTACTGAAGTATCCTCACTCACTTGTCACGCGCCACTCGCGCGCCGCGGTGCGCGCTGCAGCCTGTGTCGTACGAACACGCCAGCCGGACACAGCACCGCGGCACTCGCGGTACATCAACAACATTCTTAGTATTACGAAATCGAATTTCTAAAAAAACTATTTAACTCCTGACATTTTATAAAATATTTATATCGTTCGCATACTCAAATACGTCGTAGCGCTCGCGTTGACGTGAACATCATCGACGCACTCAAGAACGTCTGAATCGTTGGTATGCGGTATGCGAATCGAAGGCGGGTCGTTAGTAAGCGGTATAGTTAGTTAGATCGTCGAGGTGGGGGCGCGGCGTGACGTCATCGCGCGGTATACAACACGCCCGCTCGACACCGATCGACGCTAGTTAGTACATAAGATGAATGCCAATATTTTAATCAGAAAAAAAAACTTAGAATTGGGAATTATTAATCATATTATATGTATTTATATAATAAAATACGGAGAGAGGCGCATAGTGCTTATTATGAATAGTAGGTCCTAGTAATGAAACAAAACTATCTAGTCATATCTCCTTTCTGTTATTTATTTTTTCTATCGCTTAGCATAGTTTAGCTTCAAGCACACGTTCGTACTTTCGTTTATTATATTACTATGACAAGGTACCGTCTCATTTGTGTACTTAGAACGTCTATCCGTTAACTGTTTATGTTCCTCAGGTGTATAGAGCCAGTTTGTAATCATAGAGCAATTATTAACTTATCAAGTATGTCTAACTTCCTATCTTACTTAACTTCATTAGATCGACATATTTTCGACATAAAAGCCTACTATGTTATATGAGATGAAAATATACTACTAATTTAATTTTGATAAGTTATCCAGAATACTGTTACGTCAGCATCCTACCTTTAGATTAGTTAAGGTTAATTGAGGTAATTTTATCGGTATAGATCGGTAGAGACGAGTTATGAATGGTATAACCGTTTGGTTAAGTTAGAGGTTTAAAGTTACCTTAGGGCAAGTTAAAGGAGTATGATTTAAGTAGAGAAGATATTACTCTCATAGTTCTGCTAAAGATTGTAAGTAGTGCGTTGAGTGTACGCTGCGCGGGCGCAGCGTACACTCAGCGCGCCACAATATCGCGCCGTCCGTTATGAAAAAGATCTCATCTCTATTGTATACTGAAACCGATTCGATTCAGTTCCCTAGTTTCGCTTCAACTACCCTACTGGATATATTTAGTAGTTATCGACTCTGGACAGACGTCACAGGTTTACTTCTAAATTATTAAGGTCCACCTCGAGCCCCGGAGCCTGCCATGTTACAATATCAGTGTTGCTAACGTTCACGCTGGCCAGGTTCAAAATAATATGACTGGGATTAATCGTAGTGTAGACAAATTATTAGAAATGACCGGCCATCGACCTACTTAAAGTGATGCAGTATACGCTTGGACAGCGGCTCGGCGGCTCGCGGTTGAGCTGCGTGTGCATCTTAGTTCCACAGTATCGATTGTACATACATATGACGTCATATCTCTAGGAGCTTATTAGCCTTTTGCCCCGGGACCGCCCGGGCGGGTGACAGGGTGTCGCTGTGTTAATGCTAAGTGGAAATCATAATCATTAACCGTTTTTTAGAATGGTTACACGCCATACTTGATAAAATGTACAGATCACACAGGCGACTGAACTGAAGCAACCATTTAACTGTAGATAAAGTACAGCATACGAGTTTAAGATAGCTTTTAGCCAAATTCTGATTGTATAGAAGAATCTCGAATATTTTCCACGCGTTTCAGTCGCCTGATAAAACCCAAAATGTATAAAAATGGTGAACCAAAAAATAAATACTCGTAAACTATGTCCCCCGCATTGTTCTGGATAACTTATATTGGAATAGTTTAAGAGTAAACAAGGACGGCTGGTGTTCAGGATTATTCGGGACCTGACATTTGTAAACTACGATTAATTAAGGTTCTGTAAAAGGTTAGATTACTAATTAATCATCGATTAAAAGTCGATGCCATCCACCAAATGTACATTCATAAATAACTGTAAAATATTATGTGAAGAATATAAAATAAAATATATAACATTTAAATTAAATATATAGCCTACAATGTAAATAAAAGACCATCTTTAACTTATGTATATATACGTACACTATGTAGTCTTGTTTCAGCCAATCAACCCAAAATATATGAAAATGCCTTCACAATTCGTGTTTATATTTCCCCGAATAATCCTGAGCAAACCGCAGTCCACACAAGGGCACAGCAAAAGAAGGGGCTCATCAACAAAAAAAAAAGTATTCATAGATAATGGCTAATTAAATGTTCAACATGTGTAATTATTGTGTCAAAAATCAGCGTTTACTAACTGTAAGTTTTATATCTCACATACTCACCTAGTGTGTGAACCTTCTTTACCGACTTTGCATGCAATGTGCACCTTAAACTCAAGTTTGAGCTGCAATGTGATCATTTATTGTCTGTGAATGTTTTTGTTTGTAGATTATCTTTACATGGGCTTCATACATTTTAGTATATTTGTTGTTACCGCTCACCGCCCCGCGCTAAGCTACCGCTGGTAGCGGCAAGGTCGTGGCCGAGCGGTTATAACGAATCGAAGGACATATGTAGTTAGATTTTACGAAATATGTCGAAGAGCCTTTTCTTTTACTATACCCATCGTTTACGTATATAGCTTACGAAGGGACACCAACCGGTGCCTGTGATATACGCTTGTAATGATCGTCCATTCAACATACACTATGTACTCTATACGACACTAGACTTCGCTTACGTTGCTGTCCTCAGTCGTATCGCGTTACCAAACCTGTACAATATGATGCCATAATATAATACTTATATTATGTTATATCATTTAATAACTAACTCGAATTAATTATTTTAGAATTAAGACAACTATTATGGGCGTCGATAGATGAGTTGAAAATAAAGAGTTCAGAGTAAAATATTAAAACTAGACTTCACGTTGGTTCGATGAAAGACAAGGCGATATCGATATGGTATACGTCCATCCCTCTCATACAGCGCAAAAATAATTCATTAATTTAATACTACTGTCTCCGAAAGAATATACGGAAATAAGCCTTGAACATATTTGTCTGCTTTCGACGCATCTATCGACATCGATAAAGTTTCAGGCTATCTATCGATAGATAGGCTAATTATCGACAACTCCGGATGTTCGCGATATATAACTTTGTACAGAGACTGTCTCGCGGCAGTCAATTGTTTCATCGCTAACACTCAGCCCCAACTTGTTGTATTATAACAATTTAGTTAACTAAATACGTTAGACAAATATTGTTTGATGATTGTCGTTTAAACGATTATTGAATTGATCAGTCTGCCCAGTCAAACACAGACTCAAACACGTTCAATCTTTAAAGAAAGTTTTTAAGAGACTTGTTAAAGTCGCCAACTATTTAACTTTTATAGATATTCAATTATAAGATTGGAATTATTATTTGGTGCGTGAGACTGGGCCGACTGCACCTTATCACGTTAGCATAGTGATGTACCTTATGTTCCCAACACTGTGAACAGAGTATCAGCTCCAGTGCATTGATAGCTAGCCATTGAAATGTTTATTCTCATATATTGTTATAGTTCGCCAAAGATTTGTAAAAAAAATAAATAAATAAAGAGTGTTATGATCACTTTTGAAACGTCGCTAGTTAATCGTTCATTTTTAATTTTTATATTTATGATCTTTAGTGTAGAGTATTACTGACAGATTATTAGCAAACTGTGGAATATGTTCATAGATACACGTTATCATGAAACTAATACAATAATAATTCGCCTACTTTGCATGTCTAATTTAGTTATTGAACTTTTAAACCTATTATCGAGTTATTAATATGTATATTGCTGAAATATTTTAAAACTAAATTACTATTCAATTATTTATTATTATACACTTATTACGTTTAGTATGCTAGAAATATGATGAAGGATAATAAATAATTTTAATTATATTACGGTATGTGTTTTATTTATAATAAATGTACACAAAGATTGTATCAGGTACAGTGTTTTAGAAGCTACACATTTCATGAACCACAAAATACATTAGCATGGCTAATAACTAGCCTAGAATGACGGATATCACGGTTCAGGGGTAAGTAAGGACCCTATTCATTATAAAAATAATAAAAACAATATTCATGTTGGTAACCTACAAAAGTATTTCATGGCGCAGCTGATAGCTTAAAACAAAAGGCCCAACGCTGACAGTAGTGTTGCGAAATAACTAACAGTAAAAAAAAACTTATTACCACTTAAATAAGTGGTAATACAGTCCGTTCGCGTTAAGAAAATAGTGAGTCATTGTTGTCCGCCGACCTAGCTCCGCACCTCGACCAATCGCGTCGCAACAAATTAGAATGCTAAGTTCACAGTGACCAGTAGACGGCAGATCCTTTTTATAGCTTCCTAATTTATCGGGACCCGATTGGTCGAGGGGCGGGGCTAAGCCGGCGAACAACGATGACTCACTGTTTTCTTAACGCGAATGAACTATAGTATAGTACCGACATGTGTATTCTTCTCATCCTCACGTATGGTTCTCTAACAATGGTTTTTTAACAATTCAACAGAGGTCCACGCTCGGGGTTTGCCATAGAGCTATGGAACGGAGTATTACTATCAATCGGAATCTGAATAATTTTGAAACCAATTACTAATCAATTGCTTCAAATGTTCGAAAATTTTGTCTGCTCAACAACGTAAATCACGCAATGAATGTTGTTGAAATATCAAAATGAAACCGCTCATGACTGATAGTGTTACGCAATCAGGGTGCTGGTTAAGAATACGACAATCCGTTCCATCACTAAAGTAACTCATGTCACTCGGAAAGCTGCCACGATCAAATGGAATTAGGCTGGACACATCTACCGCACGTCAGACGATCAATGGGCCAAACCTACGACCCGGTGGATCCCGCTTAATGGCAAACGACATCGCGGCAGGCGCAGACGGAGCCAGGATGTGCTGGACTCCTTTTATAAAGATTGGTCCTTGGCAGAAAAAAAAAGTATAATACGCAAAATACGCGCTTAGGCGTAAAGTTGCGGACATCACCCCGTTATACTATACTACAACCACTTATTACAATTATTTAAAGAGCGTCCACGCTGCAAATGCTAATAAAAACAATGCCTTTTCACATTTTGGAAGTTAAAAAAATATTAAAAGCTTTAAGCGTGGTCTGACATTTATTTGGAACGGTCGAGTAGATTTTCATAGACAGCCTAAAAAAATTAAAAATAAAAACTCCCCAAAAATATAAAACTACAACAATTTCATTAAAAATCATACATCCACACGGACAGACAGGGCACAGATGAAATCAAACGGGTTTCTTACTGAAATAATCCGTAATTTTTCCTCTGATACTCTTATTGTGTTTCGAAGGGGGCTCAAGGGCGTGTTCCATCGATGGACTGCTATCTTTTAGTAAAGAGTTTCTTCTTTGGTTGCCGGCCAATGTATTTGATGCTGTTGGATTTTGTAGCTCACCACCTTCAATTTCCGTCATGGCATCGAATAAAGACAAGCGGGCATGTGATTGTATCTTTTCTTCCATTTTATTGGTATCTGTTGTCTGCTGTCTGGTTGGCGTGTTGGATTGTATGTGGGCCTGTTGGACTGACTTCTCCGACTGAAGAGTGACCTCAAGCAAGCTCTGATCCATATTGTCTTGAGAGAACAAGTCTGGGGATTTACTTGAGAGCTCTCTTTCAATTGTCGATGTTGGCGCCGGTGCGTTTTCAGTTATACTCTGAAATTGATGATGGATTGTGTTAAATACTGATAACTGCGATTTCGAGGGGCTGGTGATGAGTTGGCAGACCGATCAAATCGCAATAGAAACGACTTAGGCCCAGAACATCTAAGTGTGGTATGTTTTTGCGCTAGAACACATCTGATACTTTATTGGAAAAATCCGATGGTGTTACGCTTTATGGACAATCGTTGAATGCTGCCAAACTTCTGTGGACTAATAAGTCGGCATCCATAGAAATAAAAGGGCTTCTTTACTAGAAATTTAGAATACAAATATATGTATCTATGTAGGAAATATTCACTAGATAAATTTAAAAAATCACGTAGAATTTGATTGAAATAATCTGCCAGACAAGTTATTCGACTCGTTGGTCTAGAGGTCGCCAGCGCTACTGCTGAGCATGAGGTACGGGGTTCGATTCCCAGGTCGGGCAAAGTGTTATTGGCATTTCTCAGTAGCAGCCCGGAGTCTGGATTAGAACCCGGTTGATATCAATAGGCTCGCTCCATATTACACCTGTGCCTTACCATACGAGCAGGCTTATTATGTATGTATTGCCTCGTACAGCGCTATATTGGGTGTGAAACACACTGAAATACTACACGGATCGCCACACTCCAGTTTATGCCTGTTTCCTTGATCTGAGCAAGGCTATTGACTTGGTTTCCTACGACATCTTATGGAGGAAGATGGAAGAGGAAAATTTGCCGTCAGAAGTGACAAATACTCTAAAATACTGGTATGGAAATCAAGTCAACAGTGTAAGGTGGTCTGGTGCCCTGTCTAGGCCGTATGGGTTGGAGTGCGGGGTGAGGCAGGGGGGGTTATGCTCGCCTACGCTATTCAACCTATACGTGAATGATCTGATTGGCGCGCTTAGCAGCAAGCGTGTCGGGTGTCATAATGATGACGTGTGTGTTAATAACATAAGCTACGCCGACGACATGGTACTGCTGACCGCGTCAATCTGCGGGCTTAGGACACTCGTGGCCACTTGCGAGCAATATGCCAGACTAAATGGTCTGGCATATAATGTTAAGAAGAGTGTGGTGATGGTCTTTGGGGCCAGGGGTAAGTACCCAGAAGCTGTACCTTCAGTGAAATTAAGCGGTATGCCCCTTGTGAGGGTGGACCAATTTAAATATCTGGGTCACTTATTGACCACTGGCCTCAACGATGATGAGGATATTGACAGGGAGCGGAGGGCGCTGTGTGTGAGAGCTAAAATGATTGCCCGCAGATTCAGGCGTGCCTCAGTCGTGCCTTATAAGCTATTTAATTTGGACGGAAAAGGAATGGCGAGTACGAACAATAACAACAGGCAGAAAAAAAATCGTTTATTATTCGAAGGCAAGCCCGAGAAATGGCAAAACGCGTTGTTTCGGTGTGTGAAGAAGAAAAAAGATCTAACAAATTCACGTTTACTGTTAACCAGGCACTTGATCGAGCAGTTTTGTCTAAAAGTGTGTTAAGTAGGCAGGCCAGTTGGCGTGGTTGGTTAAGATACCACCTATCACGCCGCAGGTCGTGGGTTCGATTCCCATCCAGGACAAACATTTGTGTGCATGAACATGTCTGTTTGTCCTGAGTCTGGATGTAATTATCTATATAAGTATGTATTTACAAAAAAAAAGTAGTATATCAGTTATCTGGTTTCCATAGTACAAGCTCTGCTTAGTTTGGGATCAGACGACCGTGTGTGAAAAATGTCCCAGGATATTATTATTATTATTTATTTATTTATTTATTTTATTTAAAGTAAAATCAAGAAAGAGCCTACAGACCCGCAAGGACATCTGAAATCGCCGTCTAATTATTTTTATTTCAAGTACATAATACCCTCATAGAAAGATTTCATAATTTACACTCGCGCGGAGGCTCAAGATGTATTAGTATCGACAGTGCAATATCGACTAAATCACAACTCTAGCTCATTACATCAACATTCCTTATCATTCCTCGGAGCTCGCGCGCGGGCTGTAGTTTGTAAGTGTATTGTTACTAACACTATGAGTCTTGTTAATTGAATTAAATAATAATTATAATTATTATCTTTTTTATTACATACGAGGGCGGGTCAATAAGTCCGTGACTTTTTGAATTTCTGACCTCTTTACTGAAAAAGCAACATTACTCCTGTCAACAGGCATCTGTCATTTGACTCCTGTCAAAATTTGAACTTGCTGCGTCAGTTAGTTTGTGTTTGACAGCTATCTTTATCAGACTACCCAGTAATTTGAGGAAAAAATGGAAAAGAGTGAATTTCGTGTGCTTATTAAGCATTATTTTTTGCGAAAAAAAACCATTACCGAGACCAAGGCTAAGCTTGATAAATACTATGGGGACTCTGCACCATCGATTTCAATGGTAAAAAAGTGGTTTACTGAATTTCGTTGTGGCCGTACAAGCACTGAAGATGCCGAACGTCCTGGACGCCCAGTTGAGGTCTCTTCACCCGAAACAATCGAAAAAATTCACGATATGGTGTTGGCCGACCGAAGATTGAAAGTGCAAGAGATTGCGGAAGCCGTAGGGATCTCGCATGGCTCTGTGGTTTCAATTTTGAATGATCACTTGGGCATGAGAAAGCTTTCCGCAAGATGGGTGCCGCGTTTGCTCACAGTCGACCACAAACGCAATCGTGTAACAACTTCACAGGAAGGTTTGGCGTTGTTTAAGCGCAATATGGAGGAGTTTTTGCGCCGTTTTGTAACCGTGGATGAAACATGGATCCATCACAACACACCAGAGACCAAACAACAGTCAAAACAGTGGGTTTCTAATGGTGAATCGGCGCCAAAGAAGGCCAAGGTGGGTTTGTCAGCCAATAAAGTTATGGCGACTGTTTTTTGGGATGCACGCGGGATAATCCACATTGACTACCTTCAAAAGGGAAGAACAATCAATGGGAAATATTATGCCAACTTATTGGACCGATTCAATGACGATTTGAAAAAAAACCGACCTCATTTGGCCAAGAAAAAAGTTCTTTTCCACCAAGACAATGCAAGGGTGCACACATGTGCAGTTGCTATGGCAAAAATCCATGAATTGGGCTATGAATTGCTCCCTCATCCGCCCTATTCTCCAGATTTGGCTCCGAGTGACTACTTCTTGTTCCCAAACCTGAAGAAATGGCTTGGTGGAAAAAGATTTGACTCCAATGATGAAGTCATCTCGCAAAAAAAGGCCTATTTTGAGGACCTCGACAAATCATATTTTTTGGAAGGGATAAAAAAATTGGAGAAGCGTTGGACAAAGTGTATAGAGCTCAAGGGAGACTACGTTGAAAAATAAAATGATTTATTTATCAAAAAATCTGTGTTTTATTCCAAAAGTCACGGACTTATTGACCCGCCCTCGTATCTCGGAACCCTGGGGTCCCGGACCTTTGGAAGGCATACGAGGGGCCGAAGCCAACTCGCAGAAGCCGCTTAGATAATTTTAAATGATGAGGAGGCACCAACCGACGATTATCCCTATATGCACTATGCAAGTGCACCCAAGGACAAGGACGTTGGTGCAGGACTATTGTCATACGTGGAAACAAAACATATTGGGCTATGGGTTTGGGTGGCTAAAGTGGATTGGGTAACTTGAACCATGGAAGAACTATGTCCGCTACCTGACCAATGTTATATATTATACACGGATAAAATGGCAGGGGGTGACTTGCACACTCAATAATGGGCCCCCGGAAACGGTAGCGGCCGTTTCAACGGTAGTGACGTAGCGACAAGGGGGCAACACTTCCTGAGGTGCTTGAGGAGTGGAGAAGTATTCCACGGCTATCAGGACAATCCCAAAAGTACGGTCAAGATCCCTACCAGCACCTTACTGGAATACTTCCTTCCTCCGAGCAGGTTTGCTCTTGCGAATTTCCACTTAAACCGGCCAATAAAGGCAAGAAAGAGGTGGGAGCTCTGTTCCTCGTCAGTGTTCACTCCAGCCGGCCAATAAAGGCAAGCCAGAGATGAGGACAAGTATTCTCCCGGGAGATAGGGTCCGTGGAGTCGCTACTGCCCAACAGCTCGCCACATGCTGCCCTTTATTATTATTATTTTATTGTGTGCCTATATTATTTGAGTGTTATTTATAGTGCGCGCGGAACTAGTTGGCCGCGCCTTAGGTGGCGACAGGGGTGAGGGGCGGGTTGCCTACTGCTCGCAACGCACATGAGATTAGACAATGATGGCCAATCTCGAGATATCGTGAACAATAACGTCGTTGCAACTTTAAGACCTCTTATGTGTAAAAATCAATTTTGTGAGAAAATCGATAAAAACCGTCTATCAGTTTTAATTAGCAAGGACATTGGAGATCTTGAAGTTTGTAAACAAATTACGATTGAAACGTCGTATACACATGAGAGTTTTTGCATTCGATAGAGCTTCAAAATGTAGAATTGGCTGGCGTAAAAAAGTGATTTTGCCAAAAGTGACACATAAGAGGTTTTAAAGTCGCAACGACGAATTGTTCAATTATTGAAAAGAATAAATAAAAAACCATTGAACTTTTAGAAGTTTATATTGTACCTATCTAATTATATTGTAATTAATAATAAAATAAACCAAAATCAAATGAAGTATATGAAATTATTCTGACATATTTTAATAATATATGAAATTACTCTGACATATATGCACTTTAAATATTATTTCCTTAGATTGTATTTTTACCGGCGGACTCATATCGCTATTGCAATCTCATGTGCGTGTTGTCTAAACTCGCCGGAACTTTCAACGCGTGTTGCCATCGCGAAGTACGGCGGCGCACTGAGTAATGACAGCAAGCGCCCCCGCCTCTCCGTCCCACCGCTCACATACCTAAGGCGCGGCCAACTAGTTCCGCGCGCACTATAGTTTTACTTGTTTTGTGAGTTATTTGTGTGTATTATTTCTTATTGTTATTCCTTCCTTATTGTACAAAAAGTCTGCTTTATTTAAAATTTAACTGTGCAATAACTTGGATCTGGGTCGTGTAATGTTGTGCATGTTTATACCAAATAAATAATTTGTTGTTTTATACCTAAGTATATCTAGTGAAACCTGCCGTTGATACACAACGTGTATGTAGTACTTACAGTATCCATGGCGTCCTCGCTAGGATTGGGCGATGGTTCCTTGCCTCCCTTCAACACTTGCTCAAGGTACGGATGTAACCGCTTTAATACCACGTCTTTCTCTTGAGAGAACCTCACTATGTACTTGTATAGTTGACCTGGAAAGGACAGAAATTTGACATAAGCACATCTAGTTATAGTGAACTGACAATCGCTATGTCGACTCAATAGTAAATAAACATAGAAGGCTTCGTATAAGCGTTATTCGCCCATAATTTTCCTACAAGCCTACTCTCTGTGAGAAAGTCGTAATCCACCACGCTGGCCCAGTGAGGATTGGTACATGTATGTACCATGTTCGAATATTTGACACACTGATTGATTGAATTGAGGTTATCAATATGGACCAGATGCCATCCACCTGATGCCGTGATTGCAAAATTACAAAAAACTACGAAAAATAAAAAATATATATTTAAAAAAACAAAAAACCCGACTGCACAAAGACATAACCGAAAAAACAAAAACAAGCATTATAATCTATTGAATTTTGGTATTGCAGGTGGGGACAAACCAATGATCTGAAATCTGGTGTAATATGGTGTAATTTTTGTTTGACCCCGCCCGCCTCCGATACCAAAATTCAACAAATTATAATGCTTGTTTTCCTTTTTTCGGTTATGTGTTTGTGCAGTATATATATATATTTGGAATTCACTCATTACTAATTTTTATTTGATACCAATATTGTTGTAATTTATTTTTAAAATACCTTCCCGTCCTCCCTCTTTTGTTGTACCTACGTATATTTTCAGATACAATATATAAATATTATATAGCCTATGTCACTCCCACAATTTGACGAATCTAACGACACCTCATTTGTTAAAATCCATCATGCCGTTTAGGCGACAGAGCATGCCAAAGAAATAGGCATACATACTTACATACTCTCGAAAAACAGTACCCTCCTGGGGCAGTCGGGTAAAAACTAAGCCAAAAGCGGGTTTACTGCTGAGCATCACAGTAGCAGCCTGGAATCTGGATTGTCTGGTGAGGTACTAAAGGTACATCTCTGCCTAACCCTTCGGGGAAAACAAGCATGGTGTTATGTTACACTCACCAACAGTGACGTTATGTCGAGCTAGCAAATTATACATGTTCACAATATCATCTCTCAGTTGAATATCTCCGAAGGTGAAGTACGCCATGGGTCGTCGTGCTTCCGTGCATGCCATCAGTTGAAGCAAGCTCTTCAGGTGAGGGGTTCCTCCGAAGGCCCCGCAGCCCCAGTTGCCGGTGGCTACTCCTGGAAACTGCAGGCTGTCTGATTGCAGGTCTGTGTCGAAAGATACGCCGACCCAAGCCTGTGGATAATGCAATAAGTTAGAAAGGTAGGCTTACTATATTAATTTTTGGGGTTCTGTACCTCAAAAGGAAAAAACGGAATCCTTATAGGATCACATCGTTGTCCTTCTGTCTAGGTCTACGGTCCCCTGGAGCTCTAAAAAAATCAAGCTTCTAAGTCAACGAATAAAAAAAATACGCCTATTTATGAGACGATTATATGTCAAATAAATCAAAACCTACAGGGTACTTGTTAGGAATACTACCATCCACTCTCACATCACTTAGAAAGTTGCCACGCTAAAGTGGAATTGAGCTGGACACATCTGCCGCATGTCAGACGACCAATGGGCCAAACTTACGACCCAATAGGTCCCTCTTAATGGCAAGCGACATCGCGGCAGGCCCAGGCGGAGATGGCGGGATGAGCTGGACTCCTGGTCCTTAGTAGCTCTAAGCAGAGAGAAGTGGCAAAGAGAGTAGGGATGCCTTTGCCCTGGAGTGGGATATCACAGGTGTTTTAATAATAATAATAATATAGGGTACTTCCCGTTGACCTACAATTATGAAACTTGGCAAGAAGCAAGGTTTCCCAGCACAAGTAAAGGAAAAAGTTCATAAATCGTTAAATGAACAATTTTACCTAAAAATAAAATTGATATTAAGTATACTTATCTTTCTCTAAGCCATAAATTGAGATAGGAGTATCCGGTTCCGGAACGGTGAAACACATACATTTATAATTGGACTGTGTTATGCATAAAGCAGCCATGTCGGGAAAAGTATAAACAGAATTATAAGCATTTTTCTGTCGATGGTTGCATTATGGATGTATGGACAAGGCTGCATTTGACGGCTCATATCTCCGTGATAAATAGAGATATCGACATGGTTGTTTTTGCAAAAAATCTTGTATGTCGAAATTAGTATGACTGCGTGTAACAGTTATTCGCCAGCAGTGCAGCTGTGAGCCCAGGAAGCCTATTTACTCGCGCATGGTCAACGTCAAGTACAAACAACGCCATCTACCAGCATTGAAAGCAACTAGTATAACAGCACAGCAGTCATCAGGATTACTGAGCAATGCAATCTAGACTTACTAGCGCCATCTTATCAACGTATAGACACTAATATGTTGTGGTCATTTTGATTATTAATAACTTATCCTTAATTGTCTGGGTATTCAATTATTATTTAGGAAATATTACTGTAAATCATATTCAATTATAAAATTTTAGTTTAAAACTATAGCTTTCATCCTTACGATTTTTGTTATAAGTATGTCAATTTATGTAAGCGCTTAGAATATTTTACAATAATTTAAAAGGGGATGATAGTTTGACTTCCTGCGGCGGCGTTACTTCACTTTGGCTGGTGACCCGTGACTCGAACGGTGGTGGAGACTTATTTCTTGGGCGAGCCTTTTGGTCTATATAATAATAATTGTTGGTGAGAAATATATAATAATTGTGATTGTTGTTTCACTTCTGAACACCCGTCATATGTGTTTATAACTCATTTTTGGGAAAAGTGCCATATGGCTGCTTTCTGCATAACTAGGTCCAATTAAGAATCAGCAGGCAGAAGTATAAATTGGCTTAGAGAAAGGTAAGTATGTTTAATATCAATTTTAATTTTAGGTAAAATTGTTCTATTAAGCTTGACTGTACCTTTCTCTAAGCCATAAATTCAGAAGTGTTTGTTATCGACTACTGGATTGGGACTAAATTAGAACAATGTGATCAACAAATTTATTTATTAATTCTAAGCTTTTGATAGTTCAATTTAAGCGCCCTCGCGGGCCTATGAAGCTGGCAAAATTCTTAAGTCCTAGTATACTCTGGACTTCTTTTAAGCTTACTTTGGTAGCTTTTGCCATTTTCGATGTTCTCGTAAGCGAACCTTTGCTGGTGGCAGTAATTTGACATTTTGCCATGGGTCCCATATACTCGATTGACTGCTAAGAAGTCAACACAGACTTTTGATAGTTTATTACAAAGCCGTTCACGTGACTTTGCAGAGTTTCTAGATTCTGATTCGCCAGCAGGGCTAAAATGACACACTCGACAATTACTCACTCTCGCGTGATTAATTTTCTGAAAGCGCAACACTTTTCTCGTTTTCTGACAGCGCTGCCATACAAAATACTCGACTCGTTCTGTCAAACTTGATGTTTTCTCGACAAACCCTAACATGGCACCTAAGTTATCTCGAATTTTGACAGTTCAACATGATCTGCGATTTTCTGTCATTTAGTCGTCCTCGATTTTGACGACGAGATGAGTAGACTAAATTATGATACAAAAAAAAAACTCCAAATTACCGTGGCAGTTTCATAATTGTACTTATTTTAGTTATAATTTTATTTTACAATATACTAATAATGACAATACTTAGTTCTAATCTACTATTTATATTGGAACGAAGTTCCTTCCGGCGGCCGCGAGAGAAACTGTGGCGGAGGGGAGCACTATTATGTAGATGAGTATCACTTTCAGTAATAACCTGTGCCTTTGCCAATTATGGTGATTGGTGACGACATCTAGGGAATGTGGCTGTATGGCGATATCTAATAAAATCGCCAGTTCATTTCCTAAGGGTGGTGATTAACAACGTTTAGTGTTTTATGGTTATAATGGCGAAATCAACTGCGCATATTTAGCTGAAAACCAGTCCTATTGCTAAGTGTGGTGATTAACAAAATTTTCAATATCATGAGTTTTATGGTGATTGTTACTATAACAATCTTCGCATTGTCAAATTGTGATCGTTGGCTCAATTGTCATTTGTGGTTATTATCTAGTGAGTATATTCATCATCTGCCTAGGCTTCCAGTCTAACTGGATGCAGCTGAATACCAGTATTTAACATGGAGCGACTGCCTACTGACCTCCACAACCCGGTAACTGGGAAATACGATACCCCTTGGTAAGACTGGTTGTCAGACTTTCGGGCTTCTGACGACCCGTAATGACTGTCAAAGATCCACGAATAACAGCCGGGACCAGCGGCTTAACGTGTTTCCGAGGCACGGAGGGATCTTGGTATATCTAGTGAGTATATCGTGTGCCACTAATTTTCATTTCCGTCATTTGCGCGGCGCACATGTGTGTTCGTTGTGCATCTCTATTGTTTCGAAAACATCGTAAAAAAAAGGGTCGGTAAGGGTGTAGCATAAAGAAGCGTTTGCATAAAGAATTCAGCAGAGAATGTGTTAATCACAATGTGGGACTGTTTTTTGTTTCTTTGGAACCATAATAATATATTTGTACTATTTTAAGCAAAAACTTGTTAAATGTTTATGTTCATTTATTATTTATTTTTATAAGAAGTTAAATATTAGTTATTGTATTATTATTTAACTATTTATGTGATTTTTAATTTATCTTTTCGGTGTTGGAAGGTTGAAATAAAAAAGTTGTGCTGAATGGTAACAAAAATGTTTATTCGTTTTATTTACTTATTTATAAGATTAACAAACTTAAGAGAATTGTGACGTTACCTTTCTAACTTTACGAAATAAGTGACCAAGCGAACAAGATAAAGAATATTATACTTCTGTCCCATTACTTCCAATCAAGTAAAAACTTACAAAAAGTCAAGTACTGCGTGAGATTTGAACTCACGGCTCACTGATTCACGCATCTATGTGCACGCGCTTAACCGCTAGGTCATCTTTACACATGTTATAACTTTGAAATTATGAACTACAATCAGTTGTTGACGACAATAATTATGCATGTTTATGTTCTTGGAAATAGAAGGTCTTAAGTCAAACTAAACGCCAAGCTATTGCTTTGTGAGTTTGCTTATCGACTTTTGGTCGCGACTGTACATGTTCACCAATCGAAATTTGTCTATTTTGACATAGTTCTTTAGTCATTTTAAATTGAATACCGGGCGAAACGAAGACGCCGCTTCCTTTTTTGGTACAAGAATTTTTGAGACAAAGCTCGGAGTCAATGAAGCTTTTTTAACGCATCTTGGTCTACTAGCTGCTTTAATTGGATTAAGATTTATTTATTTTTTACTGTGTAAAATGTACTGGGAATCCTCAATGGATATTATATTATATTATAAACTAGCAGCGCCCCGCGGTTTCACCCGCGTAAGTCTCGTACCCGTAGGAATATCGACATAAAAAGTATCATATGTGTTAATCCAGATTATAAACTATCTGATTGCCAATCAATCAATTTAATCAAAATCCGTTCAGTAGTTTTTGCGTGAAAGAGGAACAAACATTCATCCGTCCATCCATCCATCCATATATCCATCCTATTCCTCACAAACTTTCGTGTTTATTATATTAGTAGAATGCGACAGTAACTCTGTCTGTCTGTTACCTTTTCACGTCTAAACGGCTGAACGGATTTGAATGAAATTTGGCACACGTGTAGACCATGACCTGGGTTGGAACATAAGATACCTTTTATCCCGGTAGTACGTTCCCGTGGGATAATTTCCAACCTACAGGCGGGCGAAACCGTGGGCAAAACCTAGTAGGTTATAAATATTGTCGGTCTATGGTAAGTCACATAAACATATTGGGCTATGGGTCTGGGTGGCTAATGTGGATTGGGTTACTTGAACTATGGAAGAACTATGTCCCCTGCCTGACCAATGTTATATATTATACACGGATAAAATGGCAAGGGGTGACTTGCACACTCAATAATGGGCCCCCGGAAACGGCCGCTAGCACATAGTGACATAGCGACAAGGGGGCAACACTTCCTGAGATGCTTGAGGAGTGGAGAGGTATTCCACGGCTATCAGGACAATCCCGGAAGTACGGTCAAGATTCCTACCAGCACCTTACTGGAATACTTCCTTCCTCCGAGCACGTTTGCTCTTGCGAATCTCCACTCAAGCCGGCCAATAAAGGCAAGAAAGAGGTGGAGCTCTGTTCCTCGTCAGTGTTCACTCCAGCCGGCCAATAAAGGCAAGCCAGAGATGAGGACAAGATTTCTCTCGGGAGATAGGGTCCGTGAGGTCGCTACTGCCCAACAGCTCGCCACATGCTACCCTGCGGGTTTCTGTATCTCTCTTGGCCTGGCTCCTCGTCCTAGACCCGTTCCAGCAAAGTAAACTCTACCGGCACAGACCTAAAGTTTGGAGCGCGCAAGCCCCACCACGACGTCAACGTAGAGATACAGCGGTGGGGTTATTATTATTATTGTTTTGTAAAATGTCACTTGAAATGTATTCAAAAAACAAGATGGCGGCGCGCTAGTTCCGATTATGGCCACGCGCCGAATGATCCTTGTACATCTAGACCTTGTTGAGCTCTCTAGTGATAGCCTCCCTCTGGAACTCGTGCGTCACGGCGGCATAGGGCACGGCGTCTATGGCCAGCACGGCGACTGTTAAATCATACCTTGTTGAGCTCTCTTGCGATGGCCTCCCTCCAATAATCATGCGTGACAGCGGCATAGAGCACGGCGTCTATAGCCAGCACGGCGACTGACACATCATATCTTGTTGAGCTCTCTAGTGATAGCCTCCCTCCGGAACTCGTGCGTCACGGCGGCATATGGCACGGCATCTATGGCCAGCACGGCAACTGTTAAATCATACCTTGTTGACCTCTCTTGCGATGGCCTCCCTCCAATAATCATGCGTGACAGCGGCATAGGGCACGGCGTCTATAGCCAGCACGGCGACTGACACATCATATCTTGTTGAGCACTCTAGTGATAGCCTCCCTCTGGAACTCGTGCGTCACGGCGGCATAGGGCACGGCGTCTATGGCCAGCACGGCAACTGTTAAATCATACCTTGTGGAGCTCTCTTGCGATGGCCTCCCTCCAATAATCATGCGTGACAGCAGCATAGGGCACGGCGTCTATAGCCAGCACGGCGACTGACACATCATACCTTGTTGAGCTCTCTAGTGATAGCCTCCCTCTGGAACTCGTGCGTCACGGCGGCATAGGGCACGGCGTCTATGGCCAGCACGGCGACTGTTAAATCATACCTTGTGGAGCTCTCTTGCGATGGCCTCCCTCCAATAATCATGCGTGACAGCGGCATAGGGCACGGCGTCTATAGCCAGCACGGCGACTGACACATCATACCTTGTTGAGCTCTCTAGTGATGGCCTCCCTCCGGAACTCTTGCGTGACGGCGGCATAGGGCACGGCATCTATGGCCAGCACGGCGCAGCGCCGGCGGCCGGAGGAGTCGCGCGGCGTGCCATCGGGACAGTCGCCCGCGAATTGGAACGTGTGCCCGTAGCCCGAGTACTTGCTGTAGCGTTCGCAACCTGCGGGGATTTGAAATTGGAACTTTGTGATACGAAATTTGAAAGACTCGATGACTGGAACGTATGCCCATAGCCCGTGTACAGACCGTTCACAGTTATTTTACCCTGACAGCTCTGACAGCAGCAACCCAAAAGCAACCTTATTGCATCTAAAATAAAGATCAGTAATTTTTACAATGATGCAAAATCAGAGGTAAAATAACTGTGAACGGTGTATGCTTGCTGTAGCGTTCGCAACCAGCGACGATAGGACCTGTCAAGTCAGTGCACGCATTTGTCAGTAATCGCGGAGCTCAACTTATATAGATTCTTTTTTTTTTAACTGAACCGACAGCTGTGCTGCTGGGGAGTTTGTTGCGCCACTTCTTCTCCCCAGCTAAAGCACTAGGAAGTGGTGAAGGGCGGGCGTTTTGGAGGACTGTCTTATGTAATTTCGACGTTCAAAAAGTGCTGATTCTCAGCCTAGTTTGAATAAATGACTTTTGATTTTGATTTCAACTCAGAACTTAAGGAGCTCAATGATTCGACGAACAGTACCAAAGAAAGGACATTTGAGTAGGCCGCACAAATTACTCAAACTGCCAGACCATGATTAAAAATAACTGAGTGAAAAAATAAAACAAACAAAAAAGCAATGACCTACATAGTCTTCACGTTTACAATAATTAAAATAATATAATACTTTTCAAAGTAAATATTTATGTATGCAAAAATAAAAAAGAGAAAAAAGAAAATTTGGAGCAGCTCATCCCAAGCCTTTTTGTCCTCAATATAATCTCTAACGGTATAAAAAGCTTTCTGACACAACTTGCGTTTAATTAATGATTTGAATTTATTAAGGCTCAGATCTTGAACGTGGCTTGGAAGTTTATTATAAAAGCGTATACATTGACACCTGAATGAGCCACCTATTTTCTTGAGCCTTGTTGGAGGTACAACAAATTTGTGTTTGTTCCTAGTATTTATATTGTGGATATCATTGTATTTTTTAAACAATTTAATATTTTTACGGGCATATAAAAGATTTTCAAAAATGTACTGAGAAGGCACAGTCATTATATTAATCTCCTTAAATTTCACTCTGAGAGATTGTCTCGGACTTAATTTATAAATGGATCGAACAGTTCATTTCTGCAAACTGGAAGCTTGTGATTCTAAACTTGAGATTTGAAACACTGGTTGGTAATGATATAGTCCAAGATCCGACAGCCACCAGAACTTACTTATTTTCTGATTTACAAAATGTATGGGATAGCGTAGTGTTAGTATGTACTTTGAACGTACGCATACCTGCTAGCTTGGGCCGACGACCAATTTTCAGGTATTAGGTACTTAGGTTATGTAAAAATTTTACTCACTTTCTCTCTCTTAAGGGGACTACATGACCTAAGGCGCGGTCACTGTCGGACTGCATAGAAAAGAAAGAGAAGCGCGATGACACAACGCTGGTAATTGATTGCAAAATATGAAGCAATTATCGATTTAAAATATGAAGCAATATGTTGCTTGTAGAATAATCTGACAAAAAATCAGGATGATAGTATGTACGAGTATATTAGTATGGTTTTTAATCGTTAAAAGAATTTTTTAGAGGTATCTTCGTGATTTTTTTTTCTATCGTATCAAATTAGTTGTATTATGGTTTCACCACACTATCTAACTAGCATATATCCTGCAGAATATCATATATCATTCTGATTTTGTTTACTGCAGTAGATCATATACTTTTAGGCATTATAATACTTGCGTTATTTGCGTTTAGGTCCTGTAATCCTCTTAAAGTCTGACTGCTGATTTTTATGTGTTTTACTTAATACGTTAATACTCAATACTGCCAGACACTTCCCGTCGGCGGTTTATTCCGCTAGACGCTTTAAAGCTAGCAAAGAACTATTTCATCATACTTACTTTGAGTCTTAGTTTTTATATAATGATACTCAGGGAACTATTTCAATACTATTTGTAAGCAGCCAAACCAATCGTAGCTGCCAAAGATCCCCTAAACATAATTAAAAGGCCGCTGTTACTATGAGCGCGAGCGTGATAATTAGATGGTTTGCGTCTGGAGGATGTTTGACCGCTGTCAACTCAAGTCTACTCTAACCCTTTCCGTCAATTCCGTGCGAGACTTTTAACCAGCTCGGAATCTTGAGACCTCTGTGTGACACTAGTCGCCTATTAATAAAATTGTGTCCACTTCCATTTCGTTCTTTTTCTGTTATTTTGCTAAATATTTCTTTACTACCCAACGTACACTCATTCTCGCTTTATTTTGTAACTTGTAAGTAATTAAACTACCGGTATCTAAACATCCTATAATCGCTAAGTCCTTGCTAGTGCTGTGCACTTCTGTAAGTGACGAATTCAAAATACCTAAAACTGTGTGTGATTTTTGTTTGTGTATGTATTAGTAAGTCGTTGAAGTGCCATCATCATCATCATTCTCCTGCATCATTATCCTAATCTATTTGGGGTCGGCACAACATGTCCGTTTTTTCCATACTTCTCTATTAGTCGTCATCTAGGTAGTCACTCCCTTTCTAGCCAAATCATTTTCACAGAGTCCATCCATCAATCAATCAATCAGTTTATTTGTGAAACATAGGTGTTTACATAAAATAGGGGGTGCGCTATGTTTTGTCATAGTTAAGACATACAAAAATACTATATTATATATATGTATATTTTAAATTAATTAATACATGAAAAGAAAAAATTAAAAAAAAAGAGTAACATCAAAACAATAAAATTAATAGAAAGGTAAAAAATGCATCATTATAATAATTGGTCGTTAAAAAATTCGTCAACAGTATAATAACATTTGTCAATTAATAATTTCATAAGAGCTTTTTTAAACTTATATAATGTCATATTTTTTATGTCATCAGGAATTTTATTAAACACTTTAGGTGCCATACCAAAAAAACTTTTTTGCATTGTTTCATTTGTCTTCCCCTACTCTCATAGCCATCGACTTTCATACTCAAAACCTTTCTCATAACATTTTCCTCATTTCTCTGCATCGCATGCCCATACCATGACAACCGATTTCCGCACAAATTGTCAGTCACCGTTGTCACTTTCAAACTTCCTCTTATGTAGGTACTCATTTCTTATTGTATCAATTTGTGTAACAACACACATCCCAATAGATAAACAAACCACTATTACAATGGTTGTGAAGTTCCTTTAACAAATTAAAGAAGAAATATAACATACCAATCATCATAAGTGCTTCATTAGGCCTCAATACTTCAGTGAAGAGCATGGATATCATCAGTTCGGGACATATGACGAACCGAATTTCCTCTTGAACACATCCATGACCCAGTACTCCACCGCCTAGATACCTGTATTGGAGAAACATGCGTTGTTAAAAAGAATTTGAGCAGCTTTTCTCATTGTCAATGTTATTTGTATGCGATGCCGTTTGATGAAGATCTATGTACACAAGGTCAAATTAAATATGAGTTTAGAACATCAGTTTCTTTTTATATATGTTAATATGTTTAAATATCGATACCTAACACGTTTGCGGAGTTTCGCTAGCTTATTTAATTTGACCCTGTATAATTTGTTTAATTTAATGATAATCCTATTTAGAAGTCCACTAGGAGCACCTGAAAAAGACCATACATTTAAATAGAAACGGTGTTGGATACCCAGCCCCGGATCTAGGGGGGGCCGTGCCCCGGGCGCCAACTTCAGGGGCCGGCAAATTCAAGCGTGGCAGACAAGTGCACCACCCAGCGCACCGCAATATGGCGATAAATGAGACGCGCAGCGCCATTCTTTGCGAATGGCGCACTGAGGAAATCACTACGTGATTAACGTAAGCTCGGCGGCATAGGTCGTCATACGGTGTGCGCTAGTTGCGGGAGCGCGCATTTGAATTCTGTCAGGAACTCTCAATTTTAAAGCACATGCTCCACTCTTATTCGGCGATATAAAAAAGGCTAGCTTTCTTTCTCTTGCAACAGATCTATTTTAGAAATATTACTACGCGTAGCGGGGCCGCCGGGCGTCACGCCCTCCTTTCCTTTCATTTTTACCTGTTTTTATTTGTAAAAATGAAAAATTCGACAAATTTTTCGAACTCGCTCCGATTGCTCTCCGACTCTTAAATTCATAAAACTTTTCTGTATAAGTCGATTAAGTACTTACTCGTAAAAATCAAACTTATCTGAGGCAGAGTGCTAAAATTTTCGCGCTCGCTTCGCCCGCCTGTGCATTCTAGATTGTCTTAATTGGTGTTAAGCTTTTCCGCATAAGTCGAGTCTCGCGATCTCAGCAATCGGAAATCGGAGCTCACATCAGATTAATTTATGCCAAGGCCAACGATTGTTTTGCCGAATAAAAGGCTCGACTAATAAAATTGTAGGTAATTCTAATATTCTATTTATCTCACGATTTATTTAAACTCCTATCCTGACCTACGTATTTTAAAAAAAGGCTTGATGGAAAAGGTTAAAGGATAGACGGGTCGGGGAGCTGCACAGAAATTTTTGCCCCGCCTCGAAAAAATTGTAGATCCGGGGCTGTGGATACCTTACGTAATTTGCATGCAATAAAGTAACTGAAATGTTGGATAATAATAATAATATCCTGGGACATTTTTCACATACGGTCATCTGATCCCAAACTAAGTAGAGCTTGTACTATTGAAACCAGATAACTGATATACTACATACACTACATTTTTTTTTTGTAAATACATACTTATATAGATAATTACACCCAGACCCAGGACAAACAGACATGTTCATGCACACAAATGTTTGTCCTGGATGGGAATCGAACCCACGACCTGTGGCATGATAGGTGGTATCTTAACCGACCACGCCAACTGGCCCGTCAAATGCCCGATCACTTACTTGTTAGCAAAGTCAACTTGTATCAACGAATCAGCATCTTCAATAGTGTTGTGTGGCTCGACGTGTAGCGGCAAAGAGCCAATCAGACGAGTGCTGCGCGGCCACGACGGACAGTCGCGAGGCGGGACCGAGCGTCGCGCGAACGTCACGGTACCGACTGGCACTGTACTGCAACGATACAGAGCATGTACGGACACATTCGGCACATAACACACTACAAATATGTATATATATATATATATATATATATATACTTTTTGGTAGAGTAGGTATTGAACTTTTGTATGAAACAGCAGATTTTTTTTTTGTGATTTCAGAGTTGGTCCCATAGTGAAAGTTGTTCATATTCATGGGTAGAACACCCTGTTAAAGTTTAGTTAATGATTTAAAAATAGCCCTGTATATGTTACGGGTAATGTTAGATGATTGAGTAAAACTAGGTTTACTTGGGTAAACCTAGTATTTTGGGTAAAGTCCGAATAATAATTAAAATAAATTTTAATTCCCCATACAGGTCGACTCAGGTAATGCTAGAATGATTAAACTTAGGTGTAGGCTGAAAGGTAGGTTAGGTTAGGTTAGAACTGTGACCACACAACGCACGAGATTATTCGGACTTTATCCAAAATGCTTGGGTAAACCTAGGTTTACTCAATCTTTTAGCATTACGACGAGAAACCCAGGGTATCATGTCGGCGAGTCCAGGATTAACGTTTTTTTTTTATTGATTACATACATACACAACATAGTCATCAACATTACAAGGGTAACAAAAGTTCCTCACACACGGAACTCTTAAATTAGCATTAAAATATATTAAAAAAAGAATGTCACCTTTAGTTACAACTCTCCTGAAGTAATGGCAGATACATTTCATTTTTTCCAAATTTGCGTCTGAATCTGTGGCTTCATAGAATCGGTATCTGTAATAAAAATCTATTGGCATTTGTTTCTCTCTATACAACGGGACTAGACTTACTACACTTTTAGCCTAAAGTAAAACATATATTAATAGAAAGCTTACGTGTTAAAATTTATGAAGGGATATGAAGCATATTCCGATGTTCTCTTGGTAGAATTCCTCCTAGGAAAGGTGCAGAAGAACGCATTGGCGAGTAGACTAGCTATCTGTTGCTGTGATAATGACACTGAGCGGTTCTTGTGTTGCCTGCAATACAAGGAAACATAATAATATACACTTGACACTGATGCTCATAGTGACATGGTACCCTGCATTATTGTATTTAGCACATCAAGTTTTAGAAAGGGTCTGGAGATCATTCATATATAGGTTGACGTTGACAGTCTTGGAGACGTCAAATAAAGACTTACTTAATTTTTTTTATTAATCAATGTTTAATTGTTTATCTTATTTAGCTTTTTTTATACAAAGAGCATGTAACAACTGTAGATATAAATAGCACACATTTTGATAAGTGCACTTATTGTATGAAGAAATATACATATATAGAAAGTATGAGTTGTATGCATAACTCATACTTTCTGTAAAAGCATTTGCAACTGATACTGCTTCTGTGGAAGGCTTCATACAATAAGTGCACTTATCAAAATGTGTGCTATTTATACAGTTGTTACATGCTCTTTGCATAAAAAAAGCTAAATAAGATAAAAAATAAAACATTGATTAATAAAAAAAATTAAGTAAGTCTTTATTTGACGTCTCCAAGACTGTTCAACCTATATGTGAATGATCTCCTGGCCGGGCTCGGAAGCATGCGTGTCGGATGCCGCGTGGGTGGTGTTACAATTAACAATATCAGACGACATGGTGCTGCTGGGCCCGACTGCGGGATCGATTAGAGAGATGTTGCCAATATGCGAGAGCTATGCAGCTACACACGGACTCGTTTATAACGTAAAAAATAGTGAATACATGGTTTTTAAGGCCGCTGGTAAGGCGCCCGACTGTGTACCAAGTCTTATTCTAAGTGGCTTGAGTATAAGACGAGTAAATAATTTTAAGTACCTGGGACACATAGTCAGAGGGAATATGTTAGCGCGCAGGTTTTACCGATGTACTAACCAGGTTAAAATAACCCTTTTCAAAGCTTACTGTCAGGGTATATACGGGTGTACACGGGAAGTATATGGGTCAGCTTTACCAAAAGATCGCTGGAGGTACTGCGCAACTAAAATAATAATGTTTTGAGAACGCTGTTGGGGCTGCCCCGTTTTTGTAGCGCATCAGAGATGTTTGTTTCGCTCCATGTACAATACTGGTATTCAGCTGCATCCGGTTAGACTGGAAGTCGGCCCCAACATAGTTGGGTAAAGGCTAGGCAGATTGATCTAAGATGTTTGCACTGAATCGGACTGACGATTTTATGCGGTCATTCGAAAAAAATCTCGTCCTTAATAACAAGGCTGCGGGACAGTAACAACAGCATTCTCAGGACAGTGGCGAAGAACATCTCTCTCCTATTCTGAGACGTTTCGTGAGGGTGATGAACGAGGGAACTAGATATTTTCCTTTCACTTGTGCGTCGTCCACATGAAGCGAACTTAAATAATTAAGTTTTGTTTTACTATATTTACAACATTAGTTATAAGAAATTTACTAACTCAGTGGATCATAAGTTGTCTGAAATAAATAAATTATTATTACTATTATTATTTATTTACAGCTCATTGCAACTATATCTCTTGACTCATTTATTTTTTTGAGGAGCTTGTGGCTAAATAATAAGAGCCGCACGGGTCGATCCATCAGGTTAAGCTACGCTTGCCGGGGTTGGTCTGTGGATGGGTGACCATCGTTTCATACCGAGACTCCTCCGTGCCTCCTGACATAGTTGGGAAAAGGCTAGGCAGATTGATTGACTCATTTATTTATTTATTTTTTTAGTGGTTGCAATTTAGCCAAAATTTTACATAAACGGAGTTATAACAGTTTCATTTATCAGTATTTCACAACCGGTTCCAAGCACTGGAAAGACCTAATAATTGCAAAATTATTACATAAAGAAACATGATCTTACCTCAGCAATGGTATTGGTGCCTGCACCAGTTTAGGTAGAGCTAGTGCAAGTTTAGCAATCTCTGGCAGAGTGACATTAAAGAAATATTTGGATTCCTCTTCTTCCAATTCCTAGAAAAGAACAGGTTCATTCTTTTAGGCTGCCTTGCTATTTTCTATAAAAATGTGCTGACTTTTTAAATAATATTGTGGCTACCTTAAAATATCTAAACATTTCTTATGTAGTAACTAGGGACTGCATGTCATTTGTACACATGGAGCACCTACTAACTGCATCAAAATTATGGGCCCAACAAATTGAAATACACAAATAGAATCCATTAAATTTTTTTTTTTTTTTTTTTATTCATACCTCATTAAAAAGCTTATGCAATCCTCTAAACTTCCAGGTATTCTTGAACTTTGTATTGTAACTCAGTATTGCATTAGCGAGGTCTGTACTATTGCGGATTGGCTTCGAAAGGGCACTCTCTATCATGTCCCAACGCTTCTTGAGATGAGTCTCACCATTACTCTGAAATGAATAAAAAAAGTTCTTTCAAAATTAAAGTATTCATATTATGAAATCCAAAGATTTATCTAAGCAATAAATTAAATTAAGTTTTACTTGTATTTCCTTACAGAAACTATTTATTATTTCATTCCTTTGATCTTAATTAATGATAAAAGTAAATCCCGCTACTCACATCTTCAACAGGATAGAGACTCTGATCAGAGTAGGGCATCCTCACATGCTCCGAGTCCCATTTGTCTTGTCCGATCTGTGGCTTAGGAGGCCTATCACTCGCCACACATCCACTACTCGGCACATGATACAATACTGCATGGTTATATGAAGGAGAAACTAGCGGGAACTCTGGAGCACCCCACGGTGACTGTGACCCGTATAGCTCAGTCAAAGGTACACCCCGCCAATTGTTAGTACCATCCATGTCCATATTCATTGTGTATGTGCGAATTTGGTTACAATTTGCTGTAAATAACAGCAAATCGTTTGTGAACTTCTGAGATCTTCTATCTACCTACAAACAAATTTAACAGGAGGAACATAAAACTAATTTATTATTTTTTTTTGGAGAATTTTGGAGAATTGGTAAACCAAAAAGTAGTTGGTTAGTATTATGTCTTTTAAGAAATCATAATTAAATGCAGTTAGTATTGTGTCGTTTTTTATTTTAATCGTAGATAGGAGTTGGCATTATGAAAAAGTTTTGTGCAAAAATACTAGTTAAGAGGTATCACAAGTTCACGGGCGAAATGTGTTTTTATATTTACCGTATGTTTATATCGATTTGGAAACGCACATAATAACTTTATATGCTCATCTAATCTAGGTATTGTGATAAATCTCATCAATTTTATTGTACAGTGTACACGTACCTAAGTGATAAAATGAAAAATATGAAAATACCGTGACAGAGAAAAATACCCAATTGTTTTTTATATACTATTTCGGATTTGTCATGTCACTCCAAAAATGTGTCACTGTCATCAGTGTCTGTCATCTATCATCATGTTTTCTTTTTTTTTCATTGTTTTTTTTTCTTCTTGAGTGTTCTGTGGTTCTGTGTTGTTCACTTTACACCCAACAACATTCAACATTGGTTTACAATAGTATGGAGAGGTTTATCTGATAATGAATAAACAAATGAGTAATAAGTTACCTTTGCTATTTCGATCTGATTTCTGAAATCAGATCTAAAGACAACAAATCTAACTGAAAGAGATGTATTGATAATTCAAATGGTTATAATAATATTATTATGTAAATACATATTTGTTAGATTCGCGAACAGTCGCGAATCATTGGTCGCGCGCTAATCATATTTTCATCAAGATACAACCTTACAACACAACAGACTACGTAGTAGCCAACCTTACATTGACAAAGACGGTTTGCAAGCGGGCTATCTATCTACCACTCACTGTGTGCCACTGCGGACCCACTTTTAATACATTAGGCGCAGCAGACGCACATGCGCGTTTTCCGACGTTCACCAGGTGCTTGAAGGCGCGTATGCGCGTCCATACAATTTACATAACTTTCTTCGAGTGCGGCGCGCCGCACCTGTGCGTTCGTTGTGCATCTCTATTGTTTCGAAAACATCGTAAAATAAGGGTCGGTAAGGGTGTAGCATAAAGAAGCTTTGCATAAAGAATTAAGCAGATAATGTGTTAATCAGCGAGCAAAGACGTTATAATATAAAGTTGATATAAAGTCCTTGTCAGCGAGTATTTAAACACTGCTCCATAATTCCACCGTCCCGGTACTTGGAACGTGAAAAATAAATTGTCAAAAATTGTTAATGTCAAAAGCGCGTCAGCGTCAGTTGCACAAAACACTAGTAAGTTGACTGTCGAGTGTAGACTCTGTCCAGTGATCGCTTGTGATTTGTTTCATAGATTTTTGTTATTTAGTTGTTTTAGTTTATTGTTCTATAACTAGAGGTATTTGCAATATCATTTCACTAATTAAACGTAGTTTATTAAAATCATGAATTTGGAATTACTTGGTAAGTGACCTTCTAAGGTAACTAGAACTAATAATGTATTTTGTTTACTAATAAACTATATTGCATATCCCTTTCAGAATCATTTGGTCAAAACTATCCTGAGGTAAGCAACTATTTATCCCAATTATACCGACGGCGGCGTTAATAAGTTTAACAGACCGACGTTAGTTTGCCTGAATCCAAGTACGTCTTTGTAAACTTTACGTTTTGTAGTGTTTTGTTGTTGTAATGCAAAACTGAAACATTCAATTCAGCGTAATTTAGTCAAAATTTTTCACTAACTAAACATAAACAACCTATTACAAGTAAAATTCAACAATTTTCCCCAGGAATTTGATGGCACCTTAGACTCAATATCACTGGCAGCAACATGTGCCTTCAACAGAAGGGGAACTCTGTTAGCAGTGGGCTGCAATGATGGCAGGATATTTATATGGGACTTCCTTACTCGGGGCATAGCTAAGTCAATATCAGCACATGTGTACCCTGTGTGTAGTCTTAGCTGGTCAAGGAATTGTAAAAAGGTATAGTCAATTTGTATTTCACGGGTATGTTCATTTTGTGTTAAAAAAAAAAAATTGTTACTTTTCTGTGCTGTTTAATTCTGCTTGTTGTTGTGTTTCTTGTGTTCAATAGTCAGATAACTTTTATCTGAAGAATAAATTTTAATATGACAATTTTATACTAGCTTTTGCCCACGGCTTCGCCTGTGTGGATGTCATAAAACTGTATGTTTAAACCTTCCTCTTGAATCACCATATCTATTTATGAAAACCACATTAAAATCCATTCAGTAGTTTTTGCGATCATTGCGAACATACAGACGAACAGACAGATGTGGCGGGGACGTTGTTTTATAAAATGTACTGATTTATTCCATAAATAAAAGTTTTCTGCTGATTGAAAAATTAGCCCTTAAGGCTTTTGTATTTCTTTTGGGTGAAATCTAGAATGTATGACTAGTGTACAACCTAACACAGAAGAAAAGATATAAAAAGATACTGAATATTGTTGAAGAAAAAAAAGCTACACACACCAAAGCTAAGCAAGCTACTTTCACATTACAACCTACCAACTCAACCTTTTTTTGTCTACAGCTCCTTTCAGCATCAACAGACCACAATGTATGCATATGGGATGTTCTTTCTGGAGAGTGTGAACAACGGTACAGATTTCCAACTCCTATACTGAGGGTACAGTTTGATCCTAGAAATGACAAGAGATTCCTAGTGTGTCCGATGAGACATGCGGCACTGCTGGTTGATACCGATGGGGAACACAAAATATTACCAATAGATGATGATGTAAGTTGCTAATACAATTATTGACTTTTTAATATTTTCAATCATTTTGTAGACACAATTTCTTCTTAACATTTCAGGGTGACATAAATGTGATAGCATCATTTGACAGAAGAGGAGACCACGTCTACACAGGCAATGCCAAAGGGAAGATATTAATTTTAGACACTCAGACTTTAGCAGTAAAGGCTAGTTTTAAAATAGTGGTTGGCACATCAAGTACTACTAGTATTAAGAGTATAGAATTTGCAAGAAGAGGAGAGTAAGTTGATGCAGATTTCTATGCATTGTTTAACAGAACCTAACTCAAAAATTACTTGAAATTGAAACTAGTTTCAACCAATAAAAGTGGCTTTAAATGTATTGTCAATGCAAGATCTGAGCTTGAGTATTGTTCTTTAATACCCACCTGTGTTTAGTCCTTCATTAAATTGTAATGTCCTTCATATTTATTATTTTATATATTTAGTGTGTGGTTTCAATCAATCAGTAAAAAAAAATTTTTTTATCAAGGTCAGGAAATGAGAATACAGTTTCCAGTATATGCACGTTTATTCACTCTTGTTTAACACTTTAAATCCACCTTCTTCAACTAGCCACCAAACTAGAATGCCCGTGTTTGCATGTGCCACCTCTCTAACTCCCAAGCGAGCGAACGAAGGTCTTGAGTGAAGTGTTGGAGGGAATAACATATTAATCAATACACCATCTAAATCACGCGAACAGGCACATTATATTATAAAGTAAATATGTATAATAAAATATGATAAATATTACTACAAAAATACAAGTAGTCCTTAATTAACAGTCGGCCTTTCCTGATGTCCCGTGGAAAGAATGATTTTAATGAACAAATGTAGCTTAATGTTATTTAAAATATTTAAAGAGAATTATGGATTAAAACATTACTGTTTTAAGGTTACAACAGGTTCGAATGTAAAAGATAATATTATCCGTAATATTAATTAATAATAACATAAAAAAGTTCTAACAATTTAAACATTATTTTTATGTATTTCAAAATTCTTGACATCTAAAACACTTATATCAAAAATATAATTTCAGCTGTTTTCTCGTAAACACATCGGATCGCGTCATACGAGTATATCAATCAAGCAAGGTACTCAAATGTGGATTAAACGGCGAGCCTGACCCTATACAGAAATTACAGGATCTTGTTAACAAGTAAGTATCACATGTGGAAATAGGTGCTTGCCTGCTTCAGTTTCTGCAAAAGCTACAATAAATAATGTCCCTTTTCACTAACACCAGGTGATAAATGCGAGCTGGTTGCTTTTCAAAGCTCGGCTCAGCGCCGAAAGTTTCCAACCAACCAATCCAACAGTGCGCTTTCATTTAGGCATGAGTGTTAGTGAAAACGGGCAATAGGCAATGTGGGCTGGTATCCGCAACTCGCATGTCAATGCGCGTATGTTGCGTACGGGTGGGACAATCAGTTATTCGATCCACCCCAGCTCCTCAAAGAAGGCCAGCAACGCCTTGGTGTTACTGACAACCTCATGGAGGATACCTGGGTTACCGAAGTACTTTGCAGTAGCGAAAGTACCTTATAAAACGATTCCTACCCAGTTGCCTTCGGAGGTTTGGATCAGCAACTCTACCGCTATTGAAAAATGCCACAGTCTATAGTGTCTAGTATTGCCAAAAATATAGTTACACTTGGGGTATTCAATTTAGTTAACCGTAACATTCAAACTACAAAAATGTCTATTATTAGCTTTGAATTACAACAACAATAAAAATATGTTCTAAAATAACCCGGGCGCTAAAACGTCAAAATCGGGAACTAAAAATTCATACAATCTCAAATATGACGTCACTTTAGGTCACGAGACACCGCATGATATGGACGAGAGCAAGCGGCCGTACCATACAAACGGGTTACCATACAGGTATAGAAAAAATGCGTCAGCGAAAACTAGATGGAGGAATATTGCATATTTTATTTACTTTTCACTTGTTCAACTATATTGTATTCGATTCTTTATATTCCTATAATAATTTTAGAATGATAGTCCCTAATTTAGTTGACTTTATTTCTCTAAAACATTAAAAGTTTTCTTTGTGTAGTGATAACGCTTTTTTTTGGTTCTATTTGACGATAGATGGTGTTAAATGAAGTAAAGTAAAGACTTTTATTTTTAAGTTAGTAAATTCATTTTTACTTTATTGATAAGTAAGTAAGTTAAGACCGACTTTGCTTCGACTTCTCTCTTACAAAAATTAACTTTGCCCTATATGTGGCGACCACCGGGCAGTTTAGAAGCACATGAGCTGTTGTCTCGTCGTCCTTCACGCAGGCCCTGCACGGCGGACTGTCTGTGACTACTATGACAAAGAGGTGTTTATTAAATGTACCTGTGGCCAGTTAGAGCTGCTGTAACTGTACACAGCTGTTTTAGTTAGTCAGAGAACCTGTTTCGTGAGCGGGCCATAAATTGTAGGGAGTGCTTCCTTAGCCTGCCTACACTTACCTTGGTCCGACCATAGTTTGTGATTTTGGTCCATGGTGCGTTCCTTACCAGAGCCTGCAGTCTCGACATAGATAGTGATCGCTTTACTACCGAATTCTGTCGCAAAGTCATAGTGTGGTACCTAGACGGTCAAAATTGCTTGACAAGTATACTTGTCATGCAATTTTGACCGTCTCATTAGCCCGCCGGGGTTGCGGGTTGTTCGAAAGAGTTACCGTGGCCCTGACACAGGCAACTGAAGGAACACGGGTGGGTTTTAGTCAGTAGAAGTCTGACACGAGAGAGCGGAAGAAGTTATTTGATGATTTCCCATCTAAAAAAAAGGGATGCCACTAGGACTTTGCAACCGAATTCGGTAGTAAAGCGATCGCTATCTATGTCGAGACACCAGCCCTAGAGTGCATAAGTACCCGAAGGTTCTGGTCCCACTGGTGCCATGCTCGACCCCCTTCGGAACATCTCGTCGGCTGCGTTGTTGCCTAACGAACCGCTGTATCCTTTGATCCATTGAGTGGTTATTGTCTACCCACCTGGTTGAGGAGCTGGTGGCACTCATATATTAGTTCAGAGTCGACTGTGTGACTGCTTAGCGCTTGCAGTACAGCCATGCTGTCTGAGAGTATGTGGATCCAGTGGTCCTTAACTTCCCTGGCCAAGATGGCTGAAGCGGCTAGAGAAATGCCCAGAAAACGGGCAAAAGTCTGTGTTACTTTACTTTCCACAGTGAAAGCTGGATGGCCATTTAATCCTTTAATATATTCGGTAATACACATTACCTTCCTAGAACAACATGGAAGAAATGCTGTTTCTCGGGCGATGGCGAGTACATCTGCGCGGGATCAGCTCGGCAGCACGCACTCTATATCTGGGAGAAGTCCATAGGGAACCTCGTCAAGATCTTGCACGGAACCAAGGGAGAACTGCTGTTGGATGTCGTGTGGCATCCCATCAGGCCGATCATTGCCAGTATTAGTGCAGGTAATTTATGTTCGGTGCTTTCCACTGCTATTCATTTTATTAACTGGTGTCCATGTTATCTACCAAAATGTTACCACTCTTCTAAAGTATGTGGTCATCAGAAATAGAAGATACCACTCTTATTCTAATCACATGTCATGCTTTGCTTAAAAGCAAATAGTAGATTACTGAGTTTCCAATGCTTTGAACTATATAAGAATGATGTAAGGTTCAAAATGAAAACAAACAATGCACCCTCGTCGAATACTATTAAATAATTGACCGCTTTTCATTTCCTTCGCAGGCGTAGTCTCAATCTGGGCACAAAATCAAGTAGAGAACTGGTCAGCGTTTGCGCCAGACTTTAAAGAACTTGATGAGAATGTGGAATACGAAGAACGGGAGAGTGAGTTTGACGTGGAAGATGAAGACCGGTCAGTAGACCAGACCGGCGAGAGTCACAATGATGAGGAGGTGGAGGTATGTGTAGTGGTTATCTTTAATCATACAGGGTGTAAAAAAGACCCATTACTATATCCGTTTAAACACTATACTAGATGGATCTGTATTAAAAACCGGCTACGTTGTTGGACCACGCACAATGAAACCCTTCATTCCGTAGTTAGGATATGAATTTATCCCAAGAACAAACTTAAAATTGTAGGTGAAAAACATGTTCTCCCATACATTCCAACTGCAATGTAAGTTTGTACGCACAATATTAAGAGATTTACCAAGTTATTGACCATAGACTTCGTATTAGATTTTCCTGTAATCTATAGGTATATATAATCTATAGGTTTTCTGTATTTTTTTTTTTCAAGATTTTAGGCTCGGTAGTTTCGGAGATAACGGGGGAATGGTCAATTGAGTCAATTTTTTTAAATAACTTTAAAACAGTTTGTTTTAAAATTATTAAATATATATTAGGTTGGGGAAAAAGTCTTTTCGCATTATAGTATGTATGAACTTGTAATAAAATCTCTTTGGCTATACTATTTGTATCTGGCTGGTTTTGGTATCATTGAAAGTTTAAATTTTAAAGAACATAATTCCAAATTCAAATTAGGAAAATGTGTGATTTTCATTTGTTTTTCTTACCGTCAAGATGAGTAAATGTAATGAAGAAATTCGATACATTTTAAAATTTTACTACAAAAAATGTAAAAATGCAACGCAAGCCGCGAAAAAAATTTGCGATGTTTATGGACCTAGTGTAGTGTCTGTGAGAGTAGCACAAATTTGATTTAAGCGTTTTCAATACGGAAATTTTGATGTCAAAGATGCACGTCGCTCTGGTCGCCCGCCCTATTACGGATAGAATGGATGACATTTTTGAAAAAGTGGAGCAAGATCGGCATATCAGTAGTTACGACGTAGCTGAAGAACTGGAAATTGACCACAAAACAGTTTTGGCGCATTTGAAAAAAACTGGGTACACAAAAAAGCTCGACATTTGGGTACCTCACGAGCTCACTGAAAGAAACCTAATGAACCGTGTACTCATTTGTGATTCTTTATTACGACGTAATGAAACCGAACCATTTTTGAAGAAGCTGATAACTGGTGATGGAAAGTGGATCACGTATGACAAGAACGTGCGAAAAAGGTCGTGGTCAAAGGCCGGTCAGTCTTTACAGACTGTGGCGAAACCCGGGTTAACTCGCAACAAGGTGATGCTGTGTGTGTGGTGGGATTGGAAGGGCATTATTCATTATGAGCTGTTACCACCAGGCAGGACCATCGATTCTGAACTCTACTGCGAACAACTGATGAGATTAAAGCAAGGAGTTGAGAGAAAGCGGCCGGAATTAATCAACAGAAGGGGTGTGGTTTTTCATCATGATAACGCTAGACCTCACACATCTTTAGCCACTCAGCAAAAATTAAGAGAGTTTGGCTGGTAGGTGTTAATGCATCCGCCGTATAGTCCTGACCTTGCGCCTTCAGATTTCCACCTGTTTCGGTCTCTTCAGAATTCTTTAGGCAGTGTCAGGTTAACATCACGAGAGGACTGCCAAAACCACTTGTCGCGGTATTTTGACCAGAAGTCCCAAAATTTCTATAGCAATGGGATCATGTCCCTACCTACACGATGGCAAAAAGTTATCGAACAAAATGGTACCTACATACTTTAGTTAAATGTAAATAAACTACTTATAATAAAAAATGTTTTGAATTTTCTTAAAAAATGCGAAGAAACTTTTTCCCCAACCTATTATATATATATATATATATATATATATATATATATATATATATATATATATATTTGAGACCCTCATAGTAAGCCCTTTCATTTAACATGTCACACGGTACAGTTTGCAAAATCTTTTCTTTTTTTTTGACACACATCTATGCATCTCCCGGCGTTGATGCCAGAAGAGAATTGAGCATAGTGAAAGCCTGAACGAGGGGCGAGTTAGCTCGTGATACTGTGCGTGCTGACGGTATGGCTAGCAGCCGGTGACTTCGCGGTCTGAGTTGTTGTTTGGCCTCCAGTTCCTGGCAATCGGACTAAATTAGATGCACCATGAACAGTCAGCCTTGCTACCATATTGCTGACTAAAGCTTATTTCAGATTCCGCTACACTATTCTGCTATATAATACAACATTAAAAGCTATATAGCTATACTATATAGCATTGCGTTCACATTATGCGATATAATCGCAAGCAAATATGCTATATGGCAAGCTCAGTTGACCAATCGTGTCGTTTCGTTCGTCCTGCTTGCGGGGCGTGCGGGGAGGAGAGCGCCGCGCGATCATAGCATAGTGTATCGCTCAATTTCATAGCGTATAGCAAGCCAATAATATATAGTATAGCAAAGTGTGGACGTGTTCTAAATAAATGTATGGCAAGCGATATTGTTGTGCTATGAACTATATGCTATTATATTATGCGTAGTCTGAAATGAGCTTAATGAGTTTTTCCGTGGCATGTGCATTTTCGTGACGTTAAGAGTAAAACTAAATGTTTTACCTATATCTGCTTCTCTTCTTATATATAAAAATCAATTCTGCTCGTTAGTCTCGCTAAAACTCAAAAACGGCTTGATTGAATAATTATTTTTGTTTTGTTTACGACATAAATAAATAAAATAAATACAAGTGGTTGAGAAGAGAAAAAAAAAGAAATTAATTTTTTAGTTTTTTTTTGGACAACGTCTGGCGGGTCAGCTAGTTTTTCTAGTAAAAACTAGCTGACTTTGCGTAGTTCAGAAGAAGAACGTGACTACGTTCTTCTTCTGAACTACACACACGAAATGCGACTTTAATTAAATTTATGATAATGTGTAAGTCGCAGCCGGACAATACATAATGGCGCTGATTTCTATACGGCTGATTACCGTTCAGCCAAAATGATACGTTCGACAATATGGTGGCTAACCTTTATTTACCCTATTGCAGACATCAAAATATAGGGTTACCACATTTGGTAATAAAAAAATCAAATACCTACTACTAAAAAATATTTATTTAAAAAATCATCACAAGCAGGGATTTTAGCACAAACACATAAAAATCAGTTATCTGTACAAAGAACTTATTTAGAGAAACAGTACTACTAAGGGCTGTGTTTACCAACATTCAAACCGCCGGTTAGGTATTTAAACAGTTGGTTTACGTCAAACTTCCTTTCAAATTTGACATAAAATAACTGTTTTAATAAACAGCGGTTTGAATGTTGGTGAACACAGGCCTAAGGGCCGGTTTTTTGATCCGTAGTTAACTCAACCAATGGTTAAACATAGTAACTAATTGTTGAATTTTGGCGAATGTGCTCGTTTTTTTTTTAAAAAAAAACATGAATGGTTTTCTTGTAGGTATTCTGTCTACAAATTACTAGTTCGGCCGGGAGTAATATAAATGAAAGTCCAGAAGGTTAGGTAAAACTTGGTGTCTATATTGTCGGTAATAACTGCACAATTTACACTGATTAAACAAAACAACTGTCCTACACAAAAGCTTGGAGACGACTAAGGTAGCGGGGGAACTCGCTACAAAGCGTAGGCGTCGTCTCTGATTACAAAAGGTATGTGTGTCACTACAGTATTCCCCCCAAATTTTGCCAAAAAAAATTTACATTAAACAACATTATATTACATACAAACGTTACATTAAACAACAACCTGTATGTCCGATATGCAGAATTGACTGAATACAATAATGTGCGAGTCAGCATACTGTGCTGACGATAAACAAGGCATTACATTACATATGTGTTAGGTATTGTTAACCGACTTTAAAATAAAAGGTATTAAACATTTAGTAGTACATATAATTTTTACCTTTAAGACACATTCTAGACTTATTTCTAAACTAAATCATTAAGTATAAAGATGGACACTGGTTACACATAGAAAATCTTAATTTACGATTAGTAGGAATGCTGAGCTGGTTGAGTTGGAATCTGTCGAGCCGGTGCTGGCTGTGACTGACCCTTTTCCAATGCTGACACAATGTCTTTCACCAAAACTTTCTTAGCTCTCCGTCCACATAGTTTGCAGCCAATGAACACACAGGTCACTAATACTACTGCAACTATTATGACAGTGAAAACGCTATAAATCTCCAATTTCCTTTCTAAATTAGAGGTATTCCTTGCGTCGTTCGCTCCATTTTGAGCAATTATTACTTCAGCGTTCCTACTACGAGCGTTACCCATTTTACAATGTAATATTTATCACTTGTTGAAAATATAATAGATGTGTGTCCGTATATGTAAATTGAAATACAATGATGTTCTAACTTATATATCTATCTTATTGTTAACTTATTCACCTACTTTCAGAAAAATGTTGTTGTGTCAAAAAATGCAATTGATCGGTTTGCATATTTATTTTGTCAAAACAAGGTTTTTCTGTGTGTTTGCACTTATCTGTAAGTGTAAACTACAAAAGTACTGTTGCGTACACGATATTTAGGTTAAAAGATTGTATTAAAAACTAGGGTACCGTTTACATTATAAATAAAACTTATAGGTAATAAACTTATGGGAGTACTCCATCTAACTACCATAACTAACTATTACTAACTAACTATGTGTTAACTAACTATTCATTTGCTAAGTTATGTGTCATCAAAAAAACGTGTTTTTTTTATAACTCTGCCGTATCGCGAAACCACCGGCGCGGGCCTAGAGTCAACATTGTCTTTGTCTGCAACTGTACTGTATTTTGATGACGCATGACTTGTCTCTTGACTGTCGTCTGTTACATTCTGTGTCTCATTATCTAGCACAAAAGCTGGTTTCAATCTATCAATTGAAATACGTACTTGTCTATTGATTAAATCTACTACATAATATTTATCAGCCCTGCTTATGACGCGGTAAGGGCCATCATAAGGAGGTTGTAAAGGTTTGCGCACCGTATCGTTGCGCACAAAAACAAATTTGCAAACTTTCAATTCCGGGTGGACAAAAGTAGTCCGTGTCGAACTCTCCCGGGAGGTTGATTTGAACCTGCTAATCGACTCTCGTAGTTTCCCTACGTATGTGTCTAAATTTATATCAACGTTGTGTTCAGTATCGTAGAAATCTCCTGGCAACCTAACATTACGACCATAGACTAATTCTGACGCGCTATGTCCAGTATCACTTCTGATAGCGACTCGTAGTCCTAACAAAACTGTAGGCAAATCGTTAACCCATGAGTTGGTACTCATTGTGGCCATTAAAGCGGTCTTAAGTGACCTGTGCCACCTCTCGACGATTCCGTTACTTTGTGGGTGGAATGCCGTGGTCCGGGTCTTATCTATGCCTAATATTTTCATTAGTTGATAAAATAAATTACTCTCGAATTGTCTGCCTTGGTCACTGGTAAGTTTTACAGGGCAACCAAATCTAGAGATCCATCCTTCAAATAGGGCCTTAGCGACTGTTTCTGCTGTTATATCCTTTAATGGTATGGCTTCCGGCCATCTCGTAAAACGATCAATAATCGTTAGGCAATACCTATACCCTTCCGCGGATGTAACGAGCGGTCCTATTAAGTCAATATGAATATGTTCGAATCTATCGCTAAATGGAAAATGTCCTAAATCTGAAATTGTGTGTCGCTGAACCTTTGCTTTTTGGCAACCTATGCAAGCTCTAGCCCATATGCCTATGTCTGTGTTCATGCCTGGCCAAAAGTACTTTTGAACTATTAGTTTCTTCGTTGCTCGAATACCTGGGTGACTCAGGTTGTGTACATTATCAAAAACTTTGCGTCTAAAACTTTCTGGTAAGCTATTTCTTTTGACAATTCACAATAAATTGATTTATTTATTATTGGACTGGATAATTTCTTAATAACAATTTTGCTACTCGTATTACTATCCCACGCCATTCGTGTAATGTAATCGTCGCCTTCCTGCGCTACTGCTAATTCTGCGAAATCAATGGCGGTTGGGCAGTACATTTCTGCGACACGTGATAGCGAGTCAGCTACCATGTTCTGTTGCCCGCCTACGTGTCGAATATCTGTCGTAAATTCGCTTATGAATAATAACTGCGGAGTCCGTCTAGGTATTTCTGCGTTACTGTTTAATTTAGTAAAGGCATAAGTCAAAGGTTTATGGTCTGTAAACACAATCAATTCGCGACCTTCGAATAATTTTCTAAAATACTGGACTGCCATGTATATCGCTAAAAGCTCGCGGTCATAAGTACTATATTTCTTTTGCGTGTCTGATAGTTTTTTAGAGAAGTATCCTAACGGTTCCCACTTACCTTCGATCTGTTGCTGAAGCACCGCGCCGACGCACGTGTCGCTTGCGTCACACTTTAATGAAATAGGAACTTCGTTACGGGGATGCGACAATGTAACCGCCTTCTGTAGGCTTAGTTTACATTGTTCAAATGCTAAATTCGCGCTTTCGTCCCATGGTACTTTTGACTTATCGTTTCTCTTAGAATGATGGATAAACTTATTAAGCTCCATTTGTGACTCTACTGCTTTAGGTATATGTGGTCGGTAGAAATTCAACATGCCTAAAAACCTACGCAATTGTTCTATTGTTTCCGGTTTAGGGTATTCAACTATTGCCTGAACTCTTGAATCTAAAGGCTTTATACCGTTACGTGACACATGAAAACCTAAAAAATCTACTGTTTCCTGTCCGAATTCGCATTTGGGAATGTTGATAGTGATACCGAACTGTTGAAATCTTTCGCAAACAATTTTTAAATGTTCCCTATGTTGAGAGTCGTTGTCGCTGGCGATTATTACGTCATCGATGTATGTGTACAAGAAGTCTAAACCCTGCAGTACTACGGTGCTCATAAAACGTTGAAAAGTTTGGGCTGCATTACGTAACCCAAAGCTCATCCTGGTAAATTCATATAGACCAAAAGGTGTAATGATGGCGGTCTTCTCTACGTCATCCGGATTAATTGGAATAAAATGATATGCTCTGTTTACGTCTAATCGCGTAAATATGTTTTTGTTCGCAAGTATATAAGTAAAATCCTGTAGCCTCGGTACAGGGTAACGGTCCGGTTTGGTAATAGCGTTAAGTCTTCTATAATCACCACAAGGTCTTATTTCACCGTTCTTTTTTGGAACGACATGCAACGGGCTTGCCCAACAACTTTTACTAGGTCTACATATTCCCATCTCTATCATACGCTGAAACTCTTCTTTAACTTTAATGTACCGATCGGGGGCTAAGGGTCTGGCCCTGGCAAAAACGGGTGGACCTGTGGTCTCAATATAATGTAAAATTGAATGTTTAGGTGGGTCATTAAATGATGTAGGCCTAGTAATGTCTGGGTAAGCAGCGATAACATTATAATACGGATGTTTACTACACAGGGTTTTAATTGAAGGCTGATAACTACTGACAATTGAAGCGGTAATATTACATTCGGTTACCTGATCGATCAGTCTCTTTGTGCTGAGGTCAACTAATAGCTTGTGATAGCTTAAAAAATCGGCTCCCAATATAGGCTGCTTGACGTCTGCGACCACGAAGTCCCATCGGAAGCTACGACGCAATTGTAAGGTCAACACCAGAGTCTTCACGCCATAAGTCTTGATTTCGGTGCCATTTGCGGCATATAATTTAAAACTATTACTCGGAGTTTGTCGATTTTTCTTACTCACTTGTAAAACTGAAATATCTGCACCCGTGTCCACTAAAAATTTATAACCACTATTCGAGTCCGAAACACACAGGCGGTGGGTCGATATAACGGTGCAGATCTCCGCCGTCGGCTGCACCGGTTCTAGTTTTCCGCCTTCTTTTCCCACGCACAGGGTTTCACGCACTTCCGCGCCTTTTCGGCGTACCGGAAATGATAAAAACATAACCAATTGGGTTTCCTCGAACTGTCTCGTACATTGCTCCTCGTCCTTGTTGTACGATAACGGCTGCGGCTCTTGCTACGAGATCTTTCGTTGTTATGTCGCTTCTCCAGCTTCTCGAATCTCGCACTTAATTTAGCAATTTCGGCCAGTATCGTTTTGTCAGACGATGTCGGTTCTTGCTTATCTACTATCGCCGCCACGGTGTTAGTTTTCGTTGCTTCGTGAACATCGTCAGCCACTGCAGCTAATTTCTCCAGGTCCTTATTCTCCGTGACCACCAGTAATGCACGAACTGTTGTCGGTAATAGGTTTTGCCAGAGAACTCTCAATGTATCATCAGGAATCTTATCTCGTGCCAACTCCTTCATCCTTCGCAACAGTTGAGAGGGCTTCTGGTCTCCCAGCTCCATCTCGCTGATGAGCTTCTCAATTTGTCTATTCTTTGTTTCTTCAAACATGACGAGTAACTTTCTTTTAAGGGCTTCATATCTATTTGTTTCTGGCGGATTTATGAGGAAGTCGCTTATCTGAGACACAACGTCGTTTCCCAACTTCGACACCACCAGGTCGAATTTTGAGGCGTCTCCAAGCTTTTGCGGCGCCAACGTTGCTTCCGCCCTTATAAACCATACTCTCGGCTGATGTGTCCAAAACTCAGGTATCCTTGACGACACAGTTATTGACGCCAAGTCGGCAGCTTCGCTCGAGTTAGACGTGGCCATGTTTTCTCACGATTGCGCACTCACGAAATTCTTCACGAGGATACCTACTAGTGTTCAAATAGTGTCACTTTTCTAGTTATCACTTTTTGAAATCACAATCACGTCGGGGTCACCACTTTTGTAGGTATTCTGTCTACAAATTACTAGTTCGGCCGGGAGTAATATAAATGAAAGTCCAGAAGGTTAGGTAAAACTTGGTGTCTATATTGTCGGTAATAACTGCACAATTTACACTGATTAAACAAAACAACTGTCCTACACAAAAGCTTGGAGACGACTAAGGTAGCGGGGGAACTCGCTACAAAGCGTAGGCGTCGTCTCTGATTACAAAAGGTATGTGTGTCACTACAGTTTGAATAGTGAACATGAATGTATTCATATTTTCGTTTTTTTAGAAAAAAAAACTGAAAATAATGGCATTTTGGCAAACACATTAGCCAAAATTCAACCATTAGTTACTATGTTTAACCATTGGTTGAGTTAACTACGGATCAAAAAACCGGCTCTAACAAAGATGTATTTATTAATTCAACAAAAGTAGTTCAAGTATTTAGTTCTTGCATAAGTAAGTTACACATTTTATAAAATATATATAGCTTATAATATAGCGGTAGCATTTTGGAACTAAAACTACAGAGCGGCGCGCCAAATTCTATTATGACCGGAATAGGTAGTGCTAATTTACCAAAAGTTCAAGGAACATAGACGAAAGTCGGAGACTTCATTATGACTATATTTTTGTACGGGACAAAGGTCCCGGAATTCGGGACGTCACCTAAGACAATTAAAAGATAATGTTATTAATACAGTTATTATTAGTATTACTTATTTTGTATCCCAGAAAAGTTAGTAGACATGTTTTTTTTTGTGATTTTTAAAAATAAAAGAATCTTGCTATCTTAGACTGAATGTATTCTCTGAGTTTGTAAGAAAACTCGAAAGCTAATATAAACTGTTTTATAAAGTTAAAATACCAGCATTAATAAAATAATTAATATATTTATTATAGCAATGCAAAGGTTAAGAAAAACAACTCCATCATGTATATGTCTTACCGTTACATTACATACCATTTATTCCTTTCGTACAATTATTTCAAAGTAAGACACAACGTGAACAGAAATTAAGCTCAATAAGAAACAAACTTGGCACTCATACTTAAATTCATTCAGAAGAAATGCATTGATATTGAAAAGTTGAACCTTACTCTGAATCTTCACATGCTTTATCTTCATCCACAGAATTAAAATAAAGTACGATGATTTTTTCTATATTTTTAATCGATTTCGTTTTAATCTTAAAATCCATTTGAGAGAAAGACTTTTCGACATCAACAGAAGTTAGAGATACATATTTGTAGTATGACAAATTGATTTTCATTTAATCCTTTTTCAATATCTTCGCAAATGTCTCTTAATACTACACCTAAATCGGGGTTTCTCGCTATTACGTTTTCTAATTTTATTTTGACTGGCTCAGACGAACATCAGCTTAGAATAGTTCTTGCTTCATCAAATATATGGAAAGATTCAGTCAAAGTTAAATTAGATTTTTGTAAAGCCTTTGAATTAGATTAGAATTTGAATTATTTTACAGTATTCTTCAATATAATCTGAAGAAGAATTAAGTGTGAGCCGCACCGCCCAACGTGACACACGACGAGACACACGACGATCCGCGTCTCCATAAATGAGCTGAACGTCAATCAGCCGTAATAAAAAACAGCGCCTGTATGTATTTCGGCTAGGCGTTTTGTATTACGGTGTGTTATACAATCCGGCTGCGACATATAGATGAAGTCCCACACAAAAATCGTATGCTTTGAAGATCAAATGAAAAGAAGTTAAAATGAGATTTCAGTTTTCATGCAATCTCCTGTTTCACCACTTTTCGAATAGAAAATGTAAATTATTTAGAGTTAGGCATTCCATTTGAAACAGGTGGACGTGACGACGTGCGAGCCCGTGGCGGCTTTCTGCAGTTCTGATGAAGAAGGAGAGGACGAACACATGCTGTCTTTCCTGCCCATAGCACCCGAAATTGAAGACCCCGAGGTATGTAACATAAAGGACCTTTTTAGTAGAAATGTGTAATTTTCACTTATAACTTGTGTAGACTATACAGGGTATGTAGAGTATGTTTTTATTTTCAACTGCTATTTTTTTTTTTAAATAACCCAATTTCTGACAGTTAATTGCCAGCGCACAGTGATATGGAGCCCCAAAAATGGACATCGTCTTTTTATTTCAAAAACTGATAGTCTACGTCGTTAGAAATGTCCGAGTAAAACTCCCAGTTGTTAGAAATAAATAGATTTTGAAATATGATTTTTTGAAATCGAGGTATTTATCCGGATTTTTAGAAAAAAAATATATTTAACTCATAAACTGTAAGATATACTTGAAAATTGTTTAGTAGTGTATAAGTTAACTTTTAAAAAACTTGTAAAAGCAGAAGTTATATATATATATATATATATGTCTGACTCTAAGACATGTATGACTCTAAATAGTCTAAACGGTGTCAACTATCACCCCTTTAAGGCTTTGCAGGTAGCTTCCAAGCATCCTGTATAAGTTTTTCCAACTTTATTTGTAAGAGCGTAAATGACCAATGTGGCCAGAATGTCTGCAAACGACTGTTGCAAACACAACACAGCTGTTGCACAAATACTATTGTTTTACAAATCATCTGTCAGTGGGAGGTACTTAAATAGCTCTGAACTACGGTACCTATAAAATAGATGGGCTAAGTAAAAACGCCCTTACTTCGATTTTACTCCCGCCCCCGCCTACATCTTTTTTTGTAGCGCTTCCAAACATCCTTCATAATGCGCACGGCAAAAGAGTGGAACTCACTACCTGCGTCTGTGTTCCCGAACGCATACAACCCGAATCTCTTCAAAGTTAGAGTGAACAGGCTTTTTCTGGGTAAGCTCACTCCATCGTAGACTTTGTCTCTGCCACCTCTGACCTAGACCTAAAGTCAAGGACAAACCCATCTAAAATAAAAATAAATTACTAGCTGTTGCCCGCGACTTCGTCTGCGATCCAGGATTAATAGTAGCCTATGTTCTTTTCCAAGTCATGGTCTACCCAAGTGCCAAATTTCATCCAAATCCGTTCAGCCGTTTTAGCGTGAAAGCGTAATCAACAAACACTTTTGCATTTATAATATTAGTTACGAAGGTAAAAAACCGGTCTATCGACACTCCAGACTCACGAAATTTAAATAAAAAAATCTTAATACACTACTAAAATTTCTATATTAATATAATTGAATCATGATTCGAAAGTCACGTGGCGCCATCTATAATCATAAGAACATTATTGTTGTTTTCCTCGGGAACAGTACTTTTTTTCGGGCTGAAAGGTATCCTATGTCCGTGTCTGTACACCTTACAACGTATATGCAAAATTTCAGGTTGGATCGGTTCAGTGGTTTAGGCGTGAAAAGGTAACAAACAAACAAACTTACTTTCGCAGTTACAATATAAGTTAGGAAGTTAGGATTTGAGTTGGGTTTGCTCTTGGCTCTATTCTTTGTACTTACTTCAGATTCAGAATGATAGTTCTCGGCCCTTCGGATTTCAGTACTTAGTTGTTTATAACAGTCAAAATTTTATTGGTTTTGCAGGATGGATGGGCAGCCACACAAGAGACAGTAACACCTACAGAAACGCCTGAGAAAATGGAGCCAGCCGCCAAGAGGCCGAAGAGCAAAACATTCGACATATCGCTCAAGATAGCGCCGGCTGGTGAGTTTAATACGGGTTTCGTATTCATTTATTAGGTACAGTCAGCAACGATAGTCGATTGACATCGTTTTAAAAATCATAATTATACAAAAAATTATTTTATATAACATCACGCCTGTAATGCTCGAAAATTAGGCAGAGATGTACCTATAGCACGCCCACAGTTCGCCAGTTATGTTCGAGTCTCATGTAGGCGGCGAGCCTATTGCCATCACCGAGCTACTACTTAGAAATTCTTGATCGAAAAATCCAATAACACTACCCAACCTGAGAATCGAACCTGGACCTAAAGCTCAGCAGTAGCGCTTGCGACCACTAATCCAACGAAGCAGCCAGTATTTTATTTATTTATAAATGCTAAAAGCAGCATTTATCAAAATAATTTTGTATCACTTTAGATGGTATGCAAAAGTAAGTGTTGACAACCTTACGTTGCTGACCGTACCAGGGATGAGGGTAATGCGGCAATAGGGATGATGCCTGGGTAAAAAAAAAGAAATTCTATTTAGTCCGTCAGTCAGATAATAAAAAAAATATTAGATACGTATTTTTTGCTTAATCATATTAATAAAAAAATTACGTAGATAACTCGCATTGAAGTTCGGGAGTGGGGGCTTGCTACGTCACTTCTACGTATAAAATCTACCAAGACGTGACGTCATGCCACATTTTAACTCAATGTATCGCCGTAATCTTTTGATTTCGTAGAAAAAGAAAAAAATACGTGTCCAATATATTTTAATAATGACGGACAAAAAATCATCTATTCAGTCTGATGATAGATATGAAGCTGACAGCTATTTATTAGTACATTTCAAGGCAAAGAACTGCGAAAAGAGTCATCTCTTTGTTATTCTTTTACAGAACAACCACTATCATTTGGAGGCAAAAACAAACAAGCTGCAGGAAGTAAAAAAGTCGCCGGGAGACCTCGTAAATAAAGTATTTTTATAGTAACTTGTTGTTTTGTTTGTGTATCAACTGGGTTGAAGCTCGAGACACAGATTAATACAGATGGGACACTCCGCAAAATCATTTAAATAAAAAGCGACTCTTGCTACGACACAATAAAGTGCAATTCAGGTCGCACAACGCTTATTACCTACGGTTATATTCACCTACAAGTTTCCTCTCTTTTTAACTCGTAACTCATATACCTTCTGACTGCAGCAGTCCTACCACAGCTTAATACAGATGGAACGCGATGTGTCCTCCAGCGCCAAGCTATAAATGTATAATATAACGTATCTATAGTAAACAGTAGTGATAAGGGTAATTGTATTATCGAAAATGTTACTTACATGTTTTTTTTTTTAATATAATAAACCAGTGGGCTTAGCATGACCACTTGTCTATCTCTACGAAGCGTAGACATATTTTCTATACAAAGTGAAATTTCGTTTCTTCGTTTTTGACATCGCACCGTAGAAATTCTTCTACAATTTGTCACTTTGTCTTTCGTAGCGATTTTACTAGGTCCTTTTTTATGTAGACTATTTCGGAAGAAAGTTTTCTTTCCCAACTGTCAAAATCACACTGATCACTGATAATTGCCTAGGGTAGTGAAGACAATTTGCGTCATGGTAAAGACAGTAAGTAGAAAACTTTCTACTCGACGGCCGCAAAGTATACAGGGTTATTGGTAAAACACCAAACAACCTCTTAAGGGTTCATCATCATTATGAACAACTTTTACTATGGGACCAAACCTGAAATCGCAAAAAAAGATCAGCTGTTCAGTACATTTTGACGAATTATGCGAACATAAATGAACTGAACAGCTGATTTTTTTTGCGATATTAGGTTTGGTCCCATAGTAAAAGTTGTTCATAATGATGAGTACAATGACCCCTTAAGAGGTTGTTGGTGTTTTACCAATAACCTTTTATACGGTTATCTACAAAATATCTTTTTTTTTCTCTTTTGCTTATATCTCGAAAACGGTGTGTCCTATTGCAAAAATACTGAAAATTTTGCCCCCCCTAAATGGAACCCTTAATTTTTCATATTTTCCATACAAAAGTGAAAAGTTCCATATAAAACATGTTGAGAATCGCATCTTCTCCGGCGCTACGGGCGCGACTCCGCAGTTGTATTTATATGCGTGACTTAAAAAAAAATGAAATTAAATAAATGATTATGATTAATATTTGTAAAAATTGAGAATTAAACAGAAAAAAAAGGGTGTGTAACGTTTGAAATAATAACACAAAAGCACAGATTAGTACAGATCACGCACTCTGCAAAATCATTTAAATAAAATCGACTCTTGCTACGACACAATAAAGTGCAATTCAGGTCGCACAACGCTTATTAACTACAAGTTGCCTCTCTTTCTATCGCGTAACTCTTATACCTTCTGACCATGTTAGGGCAGTTAGGGATGCTGCTGCCGCCTGCCCATGGTACTTTAATTTTTTAGTCTCCATTATTTATTAATATGTACCTACATAATTGGGCAAATAAAAAAGTATGTACGAATACCCAGTTGTCTACATAATTAAAATTTTACTACATAATATTTAGTCATGGCATAGTTAGTCCGTAGTAGGTACCCACCAAAACAAAAATACTATTAAGGCGGTGCTATATGTAAATTAGGCTGGAACTGAAGAAGATTAAAACCTTTTTTCTCCATAACCCGTACCATAATGATCTTTAAAAAAAATATATGTTAAACTACACAATAAAACACATGTCCCCTTCACTTAGAAAAAAATAAAAAATAATTTTAAATATCATTAACATACATGAAAAGTAACCCCTGTTTTAGAAATATAAAACCTTTTTTCTTCGAAACTATTAATCGCTAGGTTTTTTTTATAGTCATCATGATATTACACAATACAATACCTAGGGAATCCTCGGCTTATTTTTTTAAATAACTTTTCTAATTACTTATAGTCATTATTTTTTACATAAATCGACACTCAATCGCGTGAGCAACCCCTCTGTCGCCTATTAATTTAGTGCGGGACGAGACGCAGTGCTGAACGGACCTGTACCACTTTTTCCCGCATTTTTTCGTTGGTGACAATACCATTAGAAAGTATTGTAAACAAATACCTACCTACTTATTTTGTTGATTTTAATAGTTTTTGTGTGTGTAAATATTAGAGTAGTTTTTAGTATATAGTTAGTAATACTACATAGGAAATATTTGTGTTAATATAAGTTTATTTATAAAATCAATATGGGTGACAAAAAAAGACGCACTAAGCGTAATTTGAAAATAAAATACAAGAGGAGAATAAAAAGAATGAAACGGTAAGTAATTTGAGTACCTATCTAACATTTTACTAGTAACCATCAATCAAGCGTTTTGATAAAAAGATATAGGTAGGTACGTATAAGTAATATGCGTACCTAAGCAGGTACCTACCTATCAGCTGCTTATGCTTACCTAGGTACCTTTCGTCGCCAGAACGAGAAACTGTTTTCGTTTCGAATTTGCCAACGGAAATTCGTACGTGTTTAATGGCAAAAAGGTATAGATTCCAAACGACCGGGCGGCATTACGACACGGCGGCACAGTAACGACATAACAAGCTATAGATTCGCATGCAGTGTATCTATAGCTTGTTACTATTAGACACGTACGAATTTACGTTGGCCGGAGTTTCGCTAGCTAATTTAATTTGACCCTGAATATGTGTCGCAGCTAACTAGTTTATCGTGTTTAGATATCGATACCCATCACGTCTGCGGAGTTTCGCTAGCTAATTTAATTTGACCCTGTATATGTGTCGCAGCTAACTAGTTTATCATATTTAGATATCGATACCCATCACGTCTGCGGAGTTTCGCTAGCTAATTTAATTTGAACCTGTATATGTGTCGCAGCTAACTAGTTCATCATGTTTAGATATCGATACCCATCACGTCTGTGGAGTTTCACTAGCTAATTTAATTTGACCCTGTATTATTACTCATCGCAATCAGATTGCTAATACAGGGTAATAATTAGGCCAGCCACATACAGTCGGAATTCCGTCCCGGAATTCCGTTTCGAAATATCGTTTCGGAATTTCGAAAGCAGCAAACCCATACAAAGTCACGCACAGACTACCATGCGTAATTTTGAATCGGAGAAAATTTCGAACGGAGGACTACTTGTACGTGTGTGATAGATTCTTGATCTTGCATGGATTTGCTGCATTCGAAAATTTCGAATCGATGTTTCGAAACGGAATTCCGACAGTATGTGGACTTTTTTTGTCCATCCTCTTTGGACCCCATTTATTTATTATTTATTTATTTATCCTCTCACTGGAACGCCATACAGCAATTACACCAACGGAGCAAAAAATTACTTTTTGTGCTGCTTTCCATCCATCCTGCGCGCGGTGGACATCGAGCGAGCGGCGATGGATCACGCACGCTCACGCAACGTAAAAACATTTCTCCATAATTCTATAAGGCCATCCATATTACGCACATTCTTTGATGGATGGATGGAACCTGCAGATTGCGACTCTCGGACTACAAGGAGTCGAAAAGTAACGAGTTTGGCGAGTTTCATAGGACCCTAAAGTTATAAGCAAATCAAATGACATATTTTAAAATTGGATTAACGTAACCCTTTTATAAGTAAACGTGGATGAACGTATACAATATAAGCTACAATATTTTTTAAAGCCATCAGTATTTCAACTGAATTTTATATTTTACTTTGTTTTAGGGGAACTGAAGAATTATCGATTGGTAGACGTATTGTAAACATCAGTCATTTTTTTAAATCACTCCAAGAAATATCAAGCCACGGACCATTGGACTGCGGTTTAAAGTCAATAGAAATCGTATCTGAACGTTTGACAGGTTTAATGAATAAATTAAAACTGAAATGTCTTTTATGTAACATGAGTTTTATAATAGAGGGAGACAACACCCCAGAAGAAATGAATTTAAACACATGTGCCGTAGCTGGGGCAATAGCAGCAGGATGTGGACATACGCAACTTCTGGAAATTACGTCAACTCTAGGACTTCCTGAGATCTCACAAAAATGATTCACCTTTCATATGGATATAGTAAACAAAACGTGGGAATCTGAAGCGTTAAGATCTTTGAACGAAGCTGCTAAAGAGGAAAGATGTGCTGCCGTTGAAGAGGGTAAAGTAAATGCAAAGGGAATACCGATAATTGATGTCATTGCTGACGGATGTTGGGGAAAAAGATCATACAAGAAAAACTACTCCTCACTGTCAGGAGCAGCAGCCATACTTGGTAAACGTAGCAATAAAATATTGTTCATGGCTGTCAAAAATAAGTTCTGCTACATTTGCGCTAGAGCAGAAAATAAAGGAATCTCGACAAACAAATCATATTTATTATAAAAACTATACAGGTAAATATTTTATGTGTTTTACATAAAAATCCTAGTAATATTATAAGTGGAAACGTATTGCTGTTTGTTTGTTTTATAAATTAACTAAACGTAAATGGTTCGCCTTATTATTTTGAAATCAAACTAAATATCTATTATATAAAAATGGTAGAGGTAACCCATTAGAGAACTAAAGCCGTAATATAGGTTTTGTATACTGAAAGCTACATTATTATACTTTTTGTCTTAATTTACAGGACCATCTACCGGCATGGAGTCAACGATTATTGTCGAGGGATTTAAGAAAAGCATAGAAATGCTCAATTTGATATATGGCAGAATTATATCAGATGGTGACGCCAACACATATTCAAAGCTTTTGCAAGAAAGGCCGTACGAAAATTTAACAATAGAAAAAATTGAATGCCGAAACCACTTGCTGAGGAATTTTTGCAACAAACTGCAGAGTTTTACAACAGACACGAAATTTCTAATACGGTTCATAAAACTCCTAACAAAGAAAAGAATATTAACCATGCGAAAAGTAGTAGTAACTTCAATTGCAAAATACAAGCATACTGATAATGCAATGCAACTCCATGCTGATATAATGCTTGCTGCAGAACATGCTTTTAGCCAACATACCACGTGCAAAGGATACTTTTGTGGCAAACTAGGCGAAATAGAAGATATTGACAAAGACTTTCATACAAACACTCTGTGCCAAAAAATAAAATTAATATTATCACAGCTAGCGGCACACTCACGCATTTTTTTGCACGATGTCGACAGCAACTCTGTAGAGAGATATCATAGCGTTGTTGCTAAATTCATAGGTGGCAAAAGGATAAACTTTGCTCAAAAATATCAATATCAGATGAGATGTAATACTGCGGCTCTATCATTTAACACAAGAAAACCTTTGAGCATCTTGCATAAATGTATTGTAGGTAGAAGTCCAAAAGGACAAATACATAAATTTGAAATGAACAGAATAAAGCGACAGATAAGACCTAAAAAATATACAAAGAAGAAAAGAAGAACATTGGAAAATCAAAACGCCTCTTCCATCAATTATGGGCAGGATTGCGCGAAACCCGATATGTCAAAGGAAATTCTAGAGGAATCGAAAAGAATATTTTTGAAAAATTTAGAGAAGAATGAAGATGAAAGAATAAGAATTTGAAATGGTCTTTTGAGGAAAGAACCACACAGATTGAGAGGACCTCTCAATCTTTGCGCCATGTTTATCGCAAATAAACGTATTTTCTTTCTTTCTTTCTTTCTTAAGAATTGAAACAGGTACAATACTTCAAAGTGAGTCAAGTGAATGGCTCGAACTAAGAAGAAATTAACTGACGGCTTCAAATTTCGGTAACGTAATTAAAAAACGCAATGACATCAGTTGTGCTAATATGGTGAAGAATTTAATTTATAAAAACCCAATAGATCACGTCAAATCAGTCAAAAATGGGCTAGAAAATGAAAGTATTGCTAAAACTCAATTAGAAAAAGAAAATTCGATAAAAGTTAATCCCTGCGGCCTATTCATAGATAAAGAGATCCCATTTCTAGGTGCATCACCGGATGGTATAATAGACGAAAGTACAATATGCGAAATAAAATGGCCATAAGTGCATATAAATTAGGACTGGAAAGGGCAATAGTAGAAAAAAAATTACATTCTATAAAAAAATAAAGACAATAATAAATTTAGAATAAATAAGGATCACAGTTGGTATTACCAAGTTCAAGGCCAACTCCACATAACAAAAAAAGAAAAATGTTTATTTGGTTTATGGTCGGGAGAAAATAAAGCAATACAAACTGATATTATATATAGGGACGACGGCTTTTGGGAAGAAACAATGAAAAAAAAACTAATAACATTTTACACAGAATGTATTTTACCTGAATTAGTTGACCCTCGACACCCACGAAAAATGCCAATTAGAGATCCCGAATATATATGTGGTGCTATTGAAATAAAAAGCAAACGAAGGGAAAACAAAGAAAATCTAGCTAACATGCGTGAACAAAATAATATGGAAGAAATAAATGATGCAACACATGATGCAGAAGTGTAAGTAGAAATTATTCCCATATCTTCAAAAAGAAATGAAAGTGACGACGATGAAGTAAAATACATTGATGATTGTAATGTAGAAAAAGCAAATGCAAAAAAAATGTGTTGTAGACAATTAAACTTCTCAGAATTTTGAAACCAAATTGTGTCAGAAAGCTTTTTTTTTTATACCGTTAAAGATTATATTGAGGACATAAAGGCTTGGGATTGAGCTGCTCCAAATTTTCTTTTTACTAATTTTTATTTTTGCATACTGAATGTTGACATGAATATTTACTTTGTAAAGTATTATATTATTTTAATTATTGTGAATGTGAATACTATGTGGGTCATTGCTATTTTGTTTGTTTTATTTTTTCTCTCAGTTATTTTTAGTCATGGTCTGGCAGTTTGGGTAATTTATGCGGCCTACCCAAATGCCCTTTCTTTGGTATCTTCGTCGAATCGTTGAGCTCCTTAAGTTCTGAGGTGAGCTGCGCGATTACTGACAAATGCGTGCACTGGCTGGACAGGTCCTCTCAATCTGTGTGGTTCTTTCCTCAAAAGACCATTTCAGACACCAATCTACATGGTCTTCACATGAACTGACCAAGATTATGTCCGGTCTTTATAAGAGCCTATGACCTCTGAGTTTGTTTCGGCCTTTCTTCTCAGAGTAGTCAGATAGGAAACGCCGACCAGAACTAGTTTAAAAAAAAAACATGATTGACTTGTGAAAGTGTTTGTACAAACCTACTTACAAAAATAAAATCATTTATCATTTATAATTTTGAATGTGTTTTTATTTTGCTTTTGTCAATGTATAACCTGAACAAATTTAATCCCAACATCAGTCACTGACATGCAATAAAAATGGATAAAAAAAAACCATCAAAACAAAAAAAAATGGACCCTGTAAATGGACGACTCTGTATATTATAATTATATATTAATTGATTAGGCCTGCCATATACAGTCGGAATTCCGTTTCGAAATATCATTTCGGAATTTCGAAAGCAGCAAAGCCATACAAAATAAACGAAGAACTGTACTGTACGTGTGTGATACATCCTTGATTTTGTATGGATTTACTGCCTTCGAAAATTCCGAATCGATATTTCGGAACGGAATTCCGAAACGGAATTCAGTCTGTGTATGTGGCCGGCCTTATTGAACTGATAAGTTCCGGGCCCACGACCGCTTGTGACTTATAATAAATTGAACTGCGGTCACGGGTCGTATGGGGAACACAAACCATATGGGACGCATTGTGGTTCATGGACCCCATGAACCTAATATGGCATTTGAGCTTCGTGCAAGCATATGGCCGGCAGATTTGTATATTGCTCAGATTTTCCACTTGATTTATTTTGCGTTTTTTTTTTAATATTTGAAGTACTTAAAACAACTACTAGTAGTACTTTTAGGTACAAACTTATTCACTTTTATTTCTGAGCGAAGTCGCGGGGAAAGCTAATAATAATAACTGTCTATATTCTGCCGCCCATTTTCTGTTTTAGTAATATTACAATGAGTTCTTAGTCATAAAAAAAAATATTTTCTAAAAATAATAATAATAATAATATGTGTTTAAATATAATAATTTACACAAGTGTTGTATTTGTTTTTCTACAACATACAAGTTTTTACCTAAAAATGTTCTGCACCACTGCTCTGAAATATGCAACAGGCTACCTATGCGTGCGTCGCGCGTCATGGCTCTGTGGCAGTCAGCGGTGCCAAATAGAATATTAGTGATCGCTTCGCGTGTAATTATAATGAGGGGGTGCGCGGGGCATTCTCGGCGGTAACGCCCATTTGAGCGAGGTCAACGGCATAATGCCAAGCCTTAAGTAGGCACTTTCCTACCTATACTTATCAAAGCCTGAACCTGACCTTGTAAACAGAACTTATCAAGTACCTAACTATACTATAATAATAATTATTATTATTGATATTCTAACTACGTAAATACGGGTGACATAAATAAGAATAACAAATGTAAACATTTAGTAGATTGGTGTAGGTACCTACCTAATCTGGGGGCACTGAAGCACAGAATAAATAATAGTACTAACGTCAATATTATTTTACTTACCTACTAATTTATTTTACTCATAACCATGCCATACTCACAAACTCCCTGCTCACATTACTTATGTATGATTGTGTTGTGTATGTACATACAATAGCATAGTACACAATCGGTACTTAACTAATTATGGAATGGAATTAACTTAGGTACGTTTCACAATCGTTTGATAACTTTGAAATAACTTTGAGTTCTTCTGTTTATTATAACATCCGTACACAACAATTGTTAGTATTACGCTTTTTATTGCCATAACGAAGGGTGCACAAAATCAAAAATAAAATAAAAACGACGCGTTCGTCTCTCGCTGAGCGCGTATAGACCCTAGTCAACACGGCGTTGTCGCAAGCTGTAGGGCACTTACGAGCAAAGACCTTATACCCTAAAAAAAAATGTATGTATTTTCTACCATTTCTACCAAACCCTATGGTTACTTGAGCTGGCAAGATGTTAGACAAGGACACACTACCAGCGGGAGCCCTCTCACCACGACCGCTTTTAGCTAGTTACCGCTTTTAAGAAAATAGCTACCCTAAGAGTAACGTTATAGATCTCATTTTAGCAAAACAAAAAATTTTGGTACACTGTCTAGTTTTAGGGTATAAGGTCTTTGCTTACGAGTATCTCGAGCGGAATATACCAGTGTAATGCCACTGACAAAAGTTGTCATCATCATCTTCCTGCCCTTATCCCATGTTACTTGGGGTCGGCGCAACATGTTTTCTTCTTCCATTCTCCCCTGTCAACCGTCACACTATCATTCACTCCCTTCTCTTTCATATCATTCTTTACACATTCCATCCATCTTTTCTTCGGCCTTCCTCTCCCTTACCATCCATCAACATGTAAATTCATCACTCTTTGAGTCACATGCGTTTCGTCCCTTCTCATCACATGCCCATACCAAGCCAAACGATTTCCTTTCAACTTTTCTGTCACTGGCGCCACTTTCAAACTTCCTCTTTATACTCATTTCTTACTTTATCCATTCATTCACTGACAAAAGTTGTAATGATCATATGACCTAATTTCATTTAATATACTTTTTTTTAATATACTCTATATAGGCGCCTATTCCCTTGTTCACTAACTAAACTAAATTAAAATTCAGTGCATTTTTTTTTCTATTTCATTAAGAAAAGGACAGAAGTTAAATAATAGTTTAGTCCTGTCAAATTAGTCAGCGCCTGACGTAAACTGACGTATTTTTAGTAGCCATTTTTTTAATCACGGCTAAACTTGTCTATGGAGTATATTAATTTGACAGGACTAAAACTACCCCAAAGTTAGACCGCGTAGGGTTCGCGCGAAGAAGAGCCTTTAATTCTGCAAGCAGGTTTTACGTAGGGCACGTTTTGACCAAGTCGGACGTATTGGGGCCAGGTTGGCTTCGAACCCTCCGGGTAGTAAACAGTTCTGGCCCCTGTCTAAAGCGGTTGAAACGAATTTCTGTCGCCCCACTTTATCTCCAATGATGGGTCGCTGGCTGCAAGTGAGAAAGCAAATTCACGTCTCGTCGCAACCACCTACTGTACCTCATTATGACTCCTCGATGCCGGAGATTGCAGTTCACATTAATGATGCTCCTGATTCGGCCAACATACAAAAATTTTAAAAAATACTTTCAAAAGCAGTGGCTAGAGAAGTCTAATTTTAAGCAAACTTGGTAGATTTTTGGGCGGAGGCACAGAACTACTAACTGTTTAGAAAGTTGGCATAAAGAACTAAATAAAAAAATAACAAGAAAAGGACCCGGGATAATCAAATTACTGGGAATTTTACTAAAATAACAAACGTACAAAGGAAAATGTAATAAGAGACGAATTAATAATGTATTCATAAATGATGTTAACTAATGGAGAATTTAATGCTGGTCATTTTTTAGAACGCCTAAGATAAAATTGTAAAATACTTACCTATTTAAATGCAAAACAGTTTTTACTTTCATTGTACTTTTTTTCTGTTGTTTTCCCAGCTGACAAATAAATCTGATCAACGGAAAAAAAAATCCCGTTGGAAAGACTAGTCTGATCGTCAATCTGACCACTGTGAAAAACTCGTCAAAAACAGGGAAACTGAAAGAGATGTGTCTATTCTTCATAGAGATAGAAGTGGTCATGCTAAGGCCACAGATAAATAAAAATAATGACGTATTTCAATATCTCGTTTTATTTACAATAGTAGTATAAGAAAAAGCATAATACACTATAAATAATGACAAGAGATACATAACTCAATTCAGCCATAACAAAATGGTTACATCCCTATTGTCTTCTGACGTCTTCCAGTTGTCTTCATACCAAGACCGTGGCGCTCGTAGCACGTAAAAGTTCATTTTTTTACGTGCTACGAGCGGGACGGGATCTTCAAAGATTCGTGTAAATACAATACATGTGTAAGGGCTTGCAAAATTAAGTACATTTTTTTTATGCATCGCATTTTTTTCAAAACTCAACATTTCGATTCGAAATAAGTGTTTTTTTTTTAAACTTTCGTGTCTATCGACACTTCAGAAACTTAATCAAGTAACCACAACACTAGACGTCTTCTAATAAAGATTACGGCGTCTGAACAGTAAAAAGTTTTGGCTAGTATAATTTTTCTATTTTTAATATAAACAAAGACACCTATTGAAATTAAAAAAAAATACTTTAGGATTTTAGGCAATAGTAAAAATACGCACAAAGCATTTGTTTATGTATTTTAATGTAAAACGTTCTGATTCTAATAAAGACGTGGCGTGGCGGGAACGGAAACGTTTTCTTCTAAGACCGTGGTGCTCAAAAGGTTAAATAAAAAGCGACTCTTGCAAGACACAATAAAGTGCAATTCACCTACAATTCAGGTCGCACAACGCTTATTACCTACAGTTATATTCACCTACAAGTTGCCTCTCTTTCTAACGCGTAACTCTTATACCTTCTGACCGCGGCAGTCCTACTGAATTGGCCCAGTGACATGGGCCCGCCGCATACTTGTAGCTTCATACCTAAACTGCGGTCACCCATCAGTATTAATCTGTGCTCGAGATTGCATTTTTTTTTTTTACTGTCCATTGATCACCTTCTTATAAACCGAGATCTCACAGCCGGTACGATAAAGGTGTTTGTGTAAACAATTTGAAATGAATTAATACAAGCAATTTGTAGGATAAAACATTTATTTTTTCAAAAAAAATGTCGTCGATCTCTTTAATAAAATTCGTATTCAGAGTATACTGTAAGTACCTATCGGTCGTATATAAATAAATCTCACTTAAACATAACCAAAATAATAATACATTCGCCTATTCGAGACCAAAAAGACTCATAATATTATAGTATTTACTCCCTATCGCTAAACTAAATCTCCTACGCTAACATATAATATCGTACAGGGTGCCGCGAGGCGCGGCGCATAAATATAATTATCTATCGCGCGGTATGTACAGCGAGTACACAGAGTACGAGCGAGTCACGCGTCGATGTCGTCGTCCTCGTGCTGGCTCGAGAAGTAGCTCACGAGTCCGCCGAACACGGAGCCGGCGCCGCCGTCCGGCAGCCGGACCGCGCCGTCCATGTCCGGCCGCGCACACAGCGCGCCCGGCGACTGCACGTCCGCACCGCTCGGGGCAGGCGACTCCGACTTCACCAAGCCCAACACCTCCTGCTTCACTATCCCGAGCGGCTCCAGTCGCGCCGGCGACGCCAGCCTGTCGGGCGCGCCCGCCTCGCGCACGCTCAGCGGCAGCGGCCCGGCCGGCGACGTGCGCGACACGTCCGGGTAGTGCGGCGGCGCGAACGAGCCCGCGCCTGGACTACCGCGCGCGCCCGGCGCCGGCCCGTATGGCGGCCGCGCCATCGGGCGCAGATGCACAGGCAAGTACGGCGGTCCGAGCGGGGGGCCGTGTCCGGGCGGTTCCAGCGAATGCGGCCGCTCCGAAGATGCGGGGCTTCGCGGCCGCGCCTCAGGCGCGTAGGGGTGATGTAACTGGGGAGGAGGGCGAGGGCCCGGCATAGCGCCGCGCTCGGCGGGGCCCGGGGGCGGCGCGTAAGGCCCGTACGGTCCGTACTGCGGCGCGTACGGCCCGAGCGGAAACCGCGGCCGCCGGTCTTTGTTCTCTGTGTGTTTGATTTTGGGATGCCTGGGCGGCTCGTCACGCGGCGGGGTGGGGTCGCGCGCGGGCGAGCCTGCGGGCGAGTGGTACTCGGGCTCGGTCTTCACCTCCGCCTTGATCCGCACGGGGGGCTCGTGCTCCGAAGGCGGCGTGGAGCGCGGGGGGCCCGACGGAGACGCGGAGGGCTCCCGGCCTTGCAAGGTGCCGGCGAGGGGCCCGGCCATGCCTGGGGGAATGCCCCGGTGCATGGCGAGCGGGCCGCCCGGCCCCGGCAGGCCGGAGTTTGGCATGCCATGCGGGCTGGAGGCAGGAGGCATCGCGCCGGGCGGGCCGGGCGCGTGCTGTCGGTGCAGGCCGAGCGGCCCGTGTCCGGGGTGCGGAGGGCCGTGCGGCGAGGGGCCATGGCCCGGGGCGCCGTGCGGCGAGGGGCCATGGCCCGGGGCGCCGTGCGGCGAGGGGCCATGGCCCGGGGTGCCGTGCGGCGAGGGGCCATGGCCCGGGGTGGGCGGGCCGTGTCTGGGGGGAGAGGGTCCATGTCCTGGCAGCCCGTGAGTGCTGGTGGGCGGGCCGTGTCCTGGGGGCATCGGGCCATGTCCGGGTGGTGGGCCGTGCCCGGGCGGCGCATGGCCGGGCTGGCCGTGCGGCCCCGTCGGCATGCCGTGTGGGGGGCCGTGCGGCCGCGTGCCGGGCGGCGCGGGGGACGTGGCGGTGGAGTAGGGGATGCGCGGGGTGTACGCACCGGGGTGCTGTTGGTGCGAAGGGTGAGACTGATGCGAGGGATGAGACTGGTGCGAGGGATGAGACTGGTGCGAGGGGTGGTTGGGCGGCATGGCGCGCATGTGCGGGTAGTACTGCGGGAACTGGCGCGCGGGGCCGAGTGCGGGGTGCAGCGGGTACATGGACATGTTCTGCCGCGGCCCGTACTGCCCGCCGCCCGGGTACATCATCGGACCCCTGAAACCAACACATCAAATGATAAATGATTTTTATTTCTGTAAGTAGGTTTGTAACTAGATGAGGTCGGCGTTTCCTATCTGCCTACTCTGAGAAGAAAGGCCGAAACAAACTCAGAGGTCACAGTCTCTTATAAAGTCCAGACATAATCTTGGTCACTTCATGTGAAGACCATGTAGATTGGTGTCTGAAATGGTCTTTTGAGGAAAGAACCACACAGATTGAGAGGACCTGTCCAGTCAGTGCACGCATTTGTCAGTAATCGCGCAGCTCAACTCAGAACTTAAGGAGCTCAACGATTCGACGAACAATACCAAAGAAAGGACATTGGGGTAGGCCGCATAGATTACTCAAACTGCCAGACCATGATTAAAAATAACTGAGAAAAAATAAAACAAACAAAAAAAAAAAAGCAATGACCTACATAGTCTTCACATTCACAATAAAGTAAAATAATATAATACTTACAAAGTAAATATTCATGTCAACATTCATGTCAGTATGCAAAAATAAAAATAATATAAAATAAAATTGGAGCAGTTCAATCCCAAGCCTTTTTGTCCTCAATATAATCTTTAACGGTGTAAAAAGCTTTCTGACACAACTTGCGTTTAATGAATAATTTGAATTTGTTAAGGCTCAGATCTTGAACGTGGCTTGGAAGTTTATTATAAAAGCGTATACATTGACACCTGAATGACCCACCTATTTTCTTGAGCCTTGTTGGAGGTACAACAAATTTGTGTTTGTTCCTAGTATTTATATTGTGGATATCACTGTATTTTTTAAACAATTTAATGTTTTTATGGGCATATAAAAGATTTTCAAAAATGTACTGAGAAGGCAAAGTCATTATATATTAATCTCCTTAAATTTCTCTCTGAGAGATTGTCTCGGACTTAATTTATAAATGCATCGAACAGCTCTTTTCTGCAAAACAAAGATAGTCTGAATGTCGGCTGCATTTCCCCACAACAGAATACCGTACGACATTATACTATGAAAATAGCTAAAGTACATTAACGGGCTGTCTCTATGTTGGTTAAATTACGAATTTTCCTAACAGCGTATGCTGCGGAGCTTAGCTTTTTTGACAATTTATCTATATGTGGGCCCCACTGAAGCTTAGCATCCAAAGTTAAGCCCAAGAATACTGTGCTATTTTCAGGATTCAACTCTTCGCCCTTTATCAACACGTTAGTTTTCACCTGCCTAACGTGAGGTAGTGTAAACTTAATGCATTTGGTTTTTTTTTCATTAAGGAGTAAATTATTAACACTGAACCAGTGAACTACTTTTGAAATCGCTCTGTTTACATCGTCAGTAATCGTCGTCATCGTTAGCATAACATCAACTGCACGGCTTAAGATTTCTGACGACAATGTACGTAAAACTTAAAAAAATTACACACACTATACTTGTTAAATAATAATATGTACCTACTTAGAAGATAATTATCATAGAAATCATCAACACGGTTTGTATGTTATATTTAACGAAATACGTCATAATTTCACAAAATCGACATATTTTCGGTAAAATATTAACAAAAAAAAATAAACTAAAAAAATATACAGGGTTATTGGTAAAACACCAACAACCTCTTAAGGGGTCATTGTACTCATCATTATAAACAAGTTTTACTATGGGACCAAAACTGAAATCGCAAAAAAAAATCAGCTGTTCAGTACATTTATTTATTTATTTGTCACAAACACCGCTATCATTACAGGAAAATCCTAATGCGGTAGCGTGGTCCTTAATTAAACTATCTTAAATAACATAACACATACAATATTATTTTTGTGAATTCATTCAGAGAGCAGGAAAATAAGTCGATCCTGTCAGCCGTGTCATTCAGTGCGTGCAAGGCGCGCGTTAGTGGCGCTTTGCTGAGCAAGTTGGTTCGTGCGTGTACGTGATTTTCAGGCACATTCAGACAAATCTCCTTCAAAACACCGGAATTATAGGTCTTACCACGTAATAGTTTAAATATGGTTATAGCTAAGTCCCTCCTTGTCTCCAAATTGTTGCCCAATGTAGTAATGTAAATACGAAACATTAAGTAGGTATTGTTCCTTTTCTTTCTTTAACCACATTATTCTGCTTATTTTGTAACAAAATTGGCAACCGCACCTGGGGTAGGTACCTTATACCCATTTATTTAGGCTCTACCGGCTACCGGACTTCGAGTCACCACCCAATCATTAATTGTGTTTGGAGTAAGTATTCCAAAGTAATTAATAACAAAACACCTCTGCCTATACTTTGAATAGTATTAAGTATGATGTTTGAATTTTCACAAACAAATGTAATAAACTAAGACACTACACACACATGTCTGACTACGCTACGTGATCTATAACCTCACTTTATTTATGTAAGCATAATTCGTCAAAATGTACTGAACAGCTGATTTTTTTTTGCGATTTCGGGTTTGGTCCCATAGTAAAAGTTGTTCATAATGATGAGTACAATGACCCCTTAAGAGGTTGTTGGTGTTTTACCAATAAGCCTGTATATAATATATTAACGTATTAAACCGTAAACGATTTCGCGTACGTTTGAGCAACACTAGGCCACTTCGATCACGTATTTAAAACATTATTCTGTCTCTGACCACTTCAAATGATTGACAAAATTAGAAAGATGTCTTCAATAAATTTCATTAAATGCATTTATAATCAAAGCAATCTAAGAAGTCCGTTTTGACGTTTCTCATTATCAGTGATCGGATAATCGTGCGCTAATATACCTAACTAAACTTCACTTATTCACACAAAAGAATAATACGGACATGCCTTTCAGAATCTCTTCTGTTCGTATAAAATACAATAAATTTGTCGATTCGATCACTAATCTAATCTAAATAGATAAATCGATTTCCACTACTTGTGGACATTATCATTTTTATTGATATTCCATTTGTTTTGAATAAAATAAAGATACTAAGTGAAAATAACCACTGATAAGTTTGTTATGGTTGTTTTTACAAAATTGTTCAATCCCGGGAAGCCGGGATTACTTATTTATTCAGAAAGGAATGTCCACATTATTCATTCGTGGGAAGAAGTATTACCTATACTTCTTAAGCTTCTATAAGCGCCCGATTATCCGATCACTGCTCAATATACATGCCGCGATAACCTTTGTATGAACGTTTACGTAAAAAATCGAAAACTCAAATTCATAATCCTAGTTAATTACTATGTGTCGTGGCTAAATAATTAGAGCCGCACGGGTCGATCCATCAGGTTAAGCTACGCTTGCCGGGGTTGGTCTGTGGATGGGTGACCATCTTTTCATACCGAGACTCCTCCGTGCCTCGGAAAGCACGTTAAACCGTTGGTCCCGACTGTCATTCGTGGATCTTTGACAGTCGTTACGGGTTGTCAGAAGCCCGAAAGTCTAACAACCAGTCTTACCAAGGGGTATCGTATTACCCAGTAACTGGGTAGTTGAGGTCAAATAGGCAGTCGCTCTATGTAAAATACTGGTACTCAGCTGCATCCGGTTAGACTGGAAGCCGACCCCAACATAGTTGGAATAAGGCTAGGCAGATTAATCCATACACTATTATAATTATTATGTTATAATAACAATGAGTATCATTCGTAAGCACCAAAGGAGCTGGCCCAAGCCCCATACAAAAAATACCCAGGCCCGGCGCAAAAGTTTTGTGTTCCAGATTTTAGAGGATATTTAAAAATAATATTCCATAATATCACTATCCCTGTATCGGGTGGCTAACATTATTTTTTGCGCGAGAAGTTTTGTAGGCGTTCCTATTAAAATCTCATTTGTGTGGACCAAAATATGTATAATTATTTGCAATTATTCTGTAATCGCAATCGCATTCAAGATTATCTCAAAACCACAGGGGTAGGCATACATAAACAAAGTAATGTAAGTATTAAATTGATCAAAATAGATCAAAATCAATTAGATGAAATTGTAATACACAGCAAAGTATACATCAAACGCTATGACTAAAGAGTTAGATTATAATAATAACCTGTACCTATGCTTATTATAGGTTTTGTATCAGTATGCTTGTTTGTACCTAAACAATTAACGAACTATAGCATAATAAATATTTTGGTCGGTAAATGAGTTTTTAATAAGAACGCCTACAAAACATTTCGAGCAAAAGAGAAAAGAATGTTAGCCACCCTTTAGAGAGATAGTGATAGTTTTAAATATTATTTTTAAATATTCTCTAAAATCTGAGATACAAAACTTTTGCGCCGGGCCTGGGTTTTTTTGGGCCATCGCTTTTCACTTTATATTTTGGAACATTTTTCCACTCAAAAACACGAATTAATAGTTATTAATATTCCGACAGGACGTTATTACAATGTCATGTATTTATTTATGTTCGATGTCGTAGTGTTGTGACCGATTTTCTGAAAAATCGATACCTTTACAAACTTTAATTTAGAAAAGAGACATGTACGAGGGCGGGTCAATAAGTCCGTGACTTTTTGAATTTCTGACCACTTTACTGAAAAAGCAACACTACTCCTGTCAACAGGCATCTGTCAGTTGACTCCTGTCAAAATTTGAACTTGCTGCGTCAGTTAGTTTGTGTTTGACAGCTATCTTTATCAGACTACTCAGTAATTTGAGGAAAAAATGGAAAAAAGTGAATTTCGTGTGCTTATTAAACATTATTTTTTGCGAAAAAAAACGATTACCGAGACCAAGGCTAAGCTTGATAAATACTATGGGGACTCTGCACCATCGATTTCAATGGTAAAAAAGTGGTTTACTGAATTTCGTTGTGGCCGTACAAGCACTGAAGATGCCGAACGTCCTGGACGCCCAGTTGAGGTCTCTTCACCCGAAACAATCGAAAAAATTCACGATATGGTGTTGGCCGACCGAAGATTGAAAGTGCAAGAGATTGTGGAAGCCGTAGGGATCTCGCATGGCTCAGTGCTTTCAATTTTGAATGATCATTTGGGCATGAGAAAGCTTTCCGCAAGATGGGTGCCGCGTTTGCTCACAGTCGACCACAAACGCAATCGTGTAACAACTTCACAGGAAGGTTTGGCGTTGTTTAATCGCAATATGGAGGAGTTTTTGCGCCGTTTTGTAACCGTGGACGAAACATGGATCCATCACAACACACCAGAGACCAAACAACAGTCAAAACAGTGGGTTTCTAAGGGTGAATCGGCGCCAAAGAAGGCCAAGGTGGGTTTGTCAGCCAATAAAGTTATGGCGACTGTTTTTTGGGATGCACGCGGGATAATCCACATTGACTACCTTCAAAAGGGAAGAAAAATCAATGGGGAATATTATGCCAACTTATTGGACCGATTCAATGACGATTTGAAAAAAAACCGACCTCATTTGGCCAAGAAAAAAGTTCTTTTCCAGCAAGACAATGCAACGGTGCACACATGTGCAGTTGCCATGGCAAAAATCCATGAATTGGGCTATGAATAGCTCCCTCATCCGCCCTATTCTCCAGATTTGGCTCCGAGTGACTACTTCTTGTTCCCAAACCTGAAGAAATGGCTTCGTGGAAAAAGATTTGACTCCAATGATGAAGTCATCTCGCAAACAAAGGCCTATTTTGAGGACCTCGACAAATCATATTTTTTGGCAGGAAAAAAAAATTGGAGAAGCGTTGGACAAAGTGTATAGAGCTCAAGGGAGACTACGTTGAAAAATAAAATTATTTATTTATCAAAAAATCTGTGTTTTATTCCAAAAGTCACGGACTTATTGACCCGCCCTCGTATAATATTACTATATTATTAAATGTTACTTATAAAAATAAAATCTGATCAAATTATATTATTATTAGCTTTATTTTGATATCTAATAAGTATGTCAGCGTAGAAAATGGTTAAAAAGGCTGGAGTCCACCCCATGATATTATGATATTGAAAAAAAAAATATTTTAACCTCAACTCATTTTTTTCTGACTCGGCTAGATGCTAGATGGAGTCGACATTTCCTACCCCTGAGAAGAAATGGCGAAACAAACTCGGGGGAATAACTTCATATAACTAACTATAATAACTTAATATTCACCTGTATTGCTGGTTAATCATGTGCGGCATCCGTGTGATGATGCTGGGCTCCTCAGTTATCGGTTTGAACGGCTGCGGCGATCCGGCTACTGAAAGCGTACCTGGACATTATGACATGAATTGTAAGTAAAACCAATTCAATCGAAATCGGATCGGAAATACATAGACTGTGACGTTGACTAATAATAAACCTCCATTTAAGCACACGTGTGCCTAAAACTGAGCGCACATTAGGGCGGGAATACACATGCCTGTAGCTTATACAAAACTTCAAGTACATAGCTGGCAAGCCATTGTGACATTCACCAATCAGAACTTGTTATGGCATACGACATGCAAGCTACTTGCATACTTTTGAAGTTACAGGCATGTGTATCTCGCCCTTGCAGCGGCACGGCATCGCATTTTAACACGAAAAAAAAAGCTCTGCAGCCCAACCATTTAGCCAAAATTCAACCATTAGTTACTATGTTTAACCATTGATAGATTTAACTACGGATCAGAAAACCGACCCTTAGATATTTTAAATTGTTGTCAAAAGTGATGTAGGGGGACTTTTTGCAATGAGGTGTGGCCCCCCACCCAAATCTGCGTCAGCGTGAAACCTGCAGTTTCAAACTCTTATATACTCATTTCTTATTCAATTCATTCGCGTAACACCACCATCCGTCTTAGCATTCTCATCTCAGCTGCATGCAATTGCCTTTCATTCATTCATTTGTGGCCCAACATTCTGATCCATACAAGACAGCAGGTCTAACCGTTGTTTTTATAAATCTTTCCCCTAAGTTTAAGGGGAATGCGGGAGTCGCAGATTGTTCCCGTGACCTGCCGCCATTTTATCCATCCAGTGTTAATTATGTGCTTAACAGTACGATCTACTTTGCCATCGCTATGCACAAGTGAACCAAGATATCGGAGTCGGAGCAGACCGGGAGAAGCGTGCCATCAAGTACTATGGCCCCAGAACTGAAGAGACCGCCGAAATCACAGAACATTTACTCGTTTGTGGTTCTGCTGATTTTCAAGCTAACATTCTGCACCTTCCGTTGCCATTTCTCCAATCTGCTCTGGATCTCAGGTCCATCTTCACCGACAAGAACGATGTTGTCAGCAAATAGCATGCACCAGGATGCCTCTTCCTGTATGTCCGACGTCAGAGCGTTCATAATCAACAGGAAGAGGTAAGCCGACCCTCGGTGCAAGCCTACCGCCACTATGAACTCTTCGCTGTTGCCAGCAGGTGACCGGACGTAGGTACAAAATTGACTGTAGATAGCACGCATTAACTCTACAAACTTCCCGGGCAAACCTTTCTCCTTAGACATTCCGAGGTACCCGAGATACGCTTTCTTCAGATCAAAGAACAGCGTGTGCAAGTTTATTTATTTACTTACATTTACCCTCACAGTATCCTGTAAGGGTAAATGTAAGTAAATAAATAACCCAATGAAAATTCCCAATGTAAATGCGCTTATCCTAACTTAATAGAAACTAACATCTATAACTAACCAGCTGACCCGACAGACGTTGTCCTGTCCAAATTTGATGAATGAGAAAATTAATTTTCTTTATAATTTTTTTTCGTGTATTTTTCCGATGTTTTAATAGTTATTCTGCTATTCGGAACTGAGACAAATACAACAAATCAAAAACCATGAAAATCGGTCCAGCCGTTCTCGAGTTATAAGTGGTCGAACAAACCCGACTTTGTTTTTTATATAGATTATTACGCAAAATACGCGCATTGATGTGGAGTTGAGGATACCAGCCGGAATTACCTATAACTAGTTATAAATAATGCATACCTTGTGAATTCACTCAGAGAACAATAGAATAAGTCCGTCTCACTGCCTGTGAGGTTGAGCGTGCGGAGTGCACGCGTCTCCCGTAAAAGGTTGGTACGAACGTGCGGTTCCACTAGCAGTTCTTGTGTGCACGTCTGTTCGTCTCGCACAATTGGCGGAGTGCAAAAGTGGCGTCCACTGATCCTCAACCTAGCATAAACCCAAACTGGTTTGGGGTAATCTCACTCTCCTCCCGCAATATTTTCTCTATTATTTTCCCCCATACCTTCATACTATGGGACGTGAGCTTTATTCCTCGATAGCCCTTGCAGTCCTGTACATCACCTTATCTTCTTGATCTTGATTAGAATTATTAATTCACGTAAAACCCTTATCTCATACATGTACCATTCATCTATTCTACTTTCTCAACCAATCATGACGTCACGCAATAGTTCATTTTAAGCAAGTACAAAAGACGACCATACCACACACATTTGAAAATTCATAAATATTACGAGTAAAAAGCCTAATAACATTAGATATAGTTATGAAGATTGATATACGTTGTTCTTAAAGCTCTCTCTCTCTCTTACATTTTGCTGTGGTCGACACGATAACCATCTCATTAGGCCGCGTGACGTAAGTTTGCCGCTCTGAAACCAGGCTTTCCGATGCGCATGTCATGGCGCGCTGCTGTTTTAGTTCAGATATTGACTACTGCGCAGTCATTTGTAGTCTACTTCAGAGCGGCAAACTTACATGACGCGAACTATAAACATTGTGGAATGCAATAAATGATTGAATATTGAGTATACCTTCTCTAAGAGCCGCGACATGGTCTGGTCGTCCGTGTTGCGCTCTCTCTTCAGCCGATAACACACCTCGTAACTCCGCACGCACCTAGGAATTTACATGTCAAAAATTAAATACATGTTCTTCTTTTCTTAACTGTTAGCAAAGGTCGTCTGAACTGCGTAGTAATCTTAATACTGACCGTCTTATTACAAAACGAGTTCAGACTTTGGTCCAAGTCTAAACCTTTCAGCCTGTGGCAGCATCTACATCGCCACATACTAACTACGCATAACACTGACGTCACGCTAAATCCTACATCGCGCAAGCAAAGTTTACCGCGCGACTAGACGTCCCGAGATCAATCGTTGGGCAGTAGCCTACCAGACACAACACCCTGGTCACCCTGTTCCTCATACCTCTATCATCCAGTTTTTGTATTTTAAAATATTTTGATTTTAATTTTGTTTCCAACTGAAAAAGTTTTAAATACAAAATTCACAATTTGTGTGTTGTTGAAAGCGGCAAGTCCGCCTGCACAACAAATCAGTATGCTCATGCTTTGCAAGGATAGCTCCGATTTATTATTTTAATTCATTTTCTAATCTACACTGGTCTAGTCAATCCATACCTAAGTTTTCATAAGGTTATGGGACCAGACGCCCGAGTAGTTAAGAAAAGAATTCAAAGATACTGGATCATAAAGATACGGCCGACCGTACGCGCCGTAGCTTCGCGTTGTTTATTCTGCCGGTACCGTCGCGCCGCGCCGCAGCCACAGCGCATGGCTGACCTACCCGCCGCGCGCTTGCAGCACCACCGCAGACCTTTTACATATACGGGAGTCGATTTCTTCGGCCCCATGGAGGTTACAATAGGCCGAAGGAGAGAAAAGAGATACGGTGTAATTTTTACTTGTTTGACGATACGCGCAATTCATTTAGACTTAACCGATAATTTAACTACTGACTCGGCCATTATGGCGCTTAGGCGGATGATATCTCGCCGCGGTACGCCCAGCGTTATTTACGCTGATAACGGGACAAACCTAAAAGGTGCCGATAATGAATTAAAACGTAGTTTATTAGAACTCAATCGGAGTAAACTTAAGGAAGATGGCACTGTAAGAGGTATAGAGTGGAGATTTATTCCTCCTGGTGCGCCTGAGAAAGAATGATACGGACGGTGAAGACAGCATTGAAGGTCGTACTTAAGGAACGCGCCCCACGTGCGGAGACGTTAGCTACATTGTTTGCGGAAGTAGAAGCATTGGTAAATAGTCGTCCTATAACTTATTTATCTTGTGACCCTAACTTTCCTGAAGCCCTAACACCAAATCTTTTTTTAATAGGTACATCGTCCAACGGTCCCGCTTTCGGTATCTATAATAATGACGACCTATGTTTACGTAAACAATGGCGCATAGCACAACGTTTAACTGATGCTTTCTGGGGGCGGTGGATGAAGGAATATTTACCTACTTTGCTACCTAGATATAAGTGGAATAAAGAACAAAGAGCGTTGCGAAATGGAGACTATGTTCTTTTAATTGAACACAATTTAGAGCGAGGTTCTTGGCGCCACGGAGTGGTGAGTGCGACTCATGGTGGCGATGATGGTTGCATCAGAGTGCGCACAAGCACTGGTGTGGTTCGGCGTCCGGTGACGCACGTCGCCCTACTCTCTCCAGCGGAATGTTAGTGCTGAACTGAACTTGTTGTTGTAACATGTTAATTATTTTATTTCGCTTGTAGATCTGTAGTTAGGTACTATATAATTTGTTTATGTTAAGTCTGTATGTTTGTTTATGTTAAAGTTAACTGAGCTCAGCACTAGGGGGCGGATTGTGGACGACGCACGCCTCAATATAATATAACTTGGGGACTCTTAGTGCCATCTGTCGACACTAGGAGTCATGTGTGAAAGATGATCTTAAATTAATTACAATGTTGCAAGGTGCGAGTGGTCCCGGCATAAAGTATTTTTTGTTGTTGGCAACTTTTTATATCACTTCTCTTTTTCCTCTGTCAACTAGCACCACGTCGCTTTCATAAAATGTTTAGAAAACTATAAGAATCAGTATTTTTTGAAGCCCTGCAACCACCCGCACCCTCCAAATTGATTCTAGAACCAAGACTGCGTTTTACTTCGTCTCCATCTGCAATAAATTGGAACCCTTTAAGAGGTTGCTGGTGTTTTACAAATAACGCTGTATATCTTAGGGAACACGCCCTGACATTAGTTACGCAGTAAACCATTTGAGCCGATTTAATAAGAATCCAACAAGAGAACATTATAATGCAGTCAAACGGATTCTTCGATACTTACAGGGCACAAAAACCTTCAGATTATTTTTTAAGAGTGGTATTGATCAAGACTATGTTGGATATTGTGAGTGATTGGGCCTCCATTACTGCTGAAAGGAGATCTTGTACCGGATACATTTTTATTTTTCAGGGTGCTGCGATTTCGTGGAATTCACGGAGGCAACAGACTGTTGCCTTGTCTACCACTGAAGCAGAATAAATGGCGCTGTCAGCAGCCACTCAAGAAGCTTTATGGCTGAAACAGCTACATCATGAGCTTTGGCCTTCAATAAAGACTAAAGCTATTACATTGTTTTGTAATAATCAAAGTGCCATTAAACTTACAGGTAAGTCTGCTTATCATGCCAGGAGCAAGCACATAGACATACGTCACCATTATGTACGGGACAGAGTGGCATGTGGTGATGTCACTGTCGAGTACATAAGCACGGACTCGATGATCGCCGATTGCCTCACCAAAGCCCTGCCAAAGGCGAAACATTACCAGTTCCTGGAAGGCATGGTCTTGCGTTCAAGGGATGATGAGGAATTAATATAAACGCAACCTTCATGTTGACAAAGGCGACGTTCTACCTCTGTGTCAAAATTGATTTTTCTTTTATGTCTGTCTGCCTGTCTGGTTCAGAATACATGCTTTGCAAAGATAGCTCCGCTTTATTATTTTAATTCTTTTTCTCTACACTAATCTAGTCAATCCATACCTAAGTTTTCATCAAATGCATTTAACGCTAAACATATTTAAAACATCGTTCTTTTTCTGTTTATTGTTTGAAGATGAAAGTGACAGAATGATGATTTAAATAGGTTTAAGGCTAAACTAAAGTGATTTGTGGTACAAGTGGGCTACACTCAGATTTCAAATCAGCGTTAGTATTTACAACCTCAAAGGTAGAAATAAAGTTCGAAACTCAAAAATGGCTGGTCAAATCTGTGTCTAAACATAAATAAGGCCGTGAATGTTTACCTGCAACCTTGGCGTGGTAGGGAACCGTGGTTGTTCGTGGAAATCATTAGGCATGCGCGGCGGGGGCCCGAACCCGTGCGGGTGACGCGGCGGGGGCCCGGGGCCTCCCGGGCCTCCGTACGCCATCGGAGGCCCCCCCACGGGGGAGAACTCCATCTTCTCCTTCTTTATTCTCTTTGTTTCTTGCATGGCGAGTCGCGCGAGACGTTTCTCTTCTCTTTCCTTGGCTTTTTGTTCTTTCATTTTTTCTTTTTCTTCTTTCTTTTGTAATCTTTCGACTTTTTTAGCTTCTCGCTCGGCTCGTTTCGCTTCCCGTTCCTGGCGTTTCTTTTCTCTTTCCACCTGCAAAATGAAAGACTTATCATGGATAGGGGTCCCAAGAATGGATTTTTGCAGTCATCCTCTGCCGAGCCTTTTTCTAACTATGTTGGGCTCGGCTTCCAGTCAAACTGGATGCAGCTTTACACGGATCCATTACCTCCACAACCCAGTTACTGGGTAACACGATACCCGTTGGTAAGACTGGTTGTCAGTCTTTCGGGCTTCTGACGACCCTTAAAAGTGTCAAAGATCCAGGAATGACAGCCGGGACCAACGGCTTAACGTGCTTTCCGAGGCACGGAGGAGTCTCGATTTGTCATAGATGGTCACCCATCTACGAATCAACCGCAGCAAGCGTAGCTTAACCATTTGATCGACCCGTGCAGCTGTTATTATTTAGCCAAGAACCCCCATTTGTAACAGTATGTGCGAAAATTTGGTGACATGTGTAATCCGTGATTTTGTGCACTGTTTGAAAACTTACTTGATTAGCTTTTGTTGGAGAGCCGTCCGTTCTGAGATCTGTATAAACATAAATTGAAATGTGATGAGCTAAAATACTTTAACATAGATATGCATATTGCATGTACTATGTTGTATTAGATATATTTTCTTGTTTTAATTTGAGGAATGTAATTGATTTTGAAAAAATAATGTGAGTAGAAGAGGGCGGGGCGAGCTTAGGTAGATAAAACCAATAAACAAGGGTCCACATTAGTTCTGGACCGAAATAGCGGAAAGTCACGGGGACTTTGCGCAGCATTGCGATGATACAATAACTAGTAAATGTGTAGTAGTGAAGATTTCAATCGCTGCCTCTATCTACACTGCAATTGATCTTGGATGTTGTCTTGGGCCTAAGTTGTTCATATGTTTTACCTGACACACTACACACAACCTAAACCGCTGCTCCAGAAACATGATTTTTTGCACAAGAAGTAATGAGCACTAAGGATTTTCAAAATCATAATCTAAGGGCTAGGGGATGAAAGTTTGCATAGAAGTGACGTCATTATTGCCATCAGGCGCACGGCTTGTTATTATAATATTGTAAACGAAAAAGTGATGTCCTTCTTTCACATATTTTTTTTTTTTGCGTATAGAATTCATATAGAATTCAATTTGACAGGCCAGTTGGTGTGGTTGGTTAAGATACCACCTATCATGCCGCAGGTCGTGGGTTCGATTCCCATCCAGGACAAACATTTGTGTGCATGAACATGTCTGTTTGTTTCGAGTCTGGGTGTAATTTTCTACATAAGTATGTATTTACAAAAAAAAAAGTAGTATATGTAGTATATCAGTTACCTGGTTTCCATAGTACAAGCTCTGCTTAGGTTGGGATCAGATGACAGTGTTTGAAAAAAGTCCCAGGATATTATTATTAATTCTGGAGTGACATAGGCTACTTCTAGGTGAGTGCCGTTTTTATCCCGAAAAAATGCAATTTTCCCGTGGGACAGACTAAGGGAGCAGAGCCACGGGAAAAAACTAGTAGTTTAGACAAAATATAAAGTAAAGTACCTTTGATCTTAACTCCAATAAGTTTAGCGAGCGCATCATCACTGGCAGGCGCCTCACTGTTGGCGCCGGAACTACGGCCAGCTCTTCCGCCGCCGCGCGGGCCTCTGCAATCAACACTGTTTCGTACATAAGTACAATAGTTATTATTACTATTTTTTATTTTTATTGTTTTACATAGAGGAATGAGGAAAATTTTGAGTATGAAAGTGGATGGCTATAAATGTAGGGGAAGACCAAAGGAACGAAGATATAGCTTGAAAGCGGGTGACTACCGAAATGACGACTAGTAGAGAAGTATGGAAGAAAGACATGTTGCGCCGACCTCAAATAAATTAGGGCCTCGTTTCACGGGCCACCCTGTATATTTGAAGCCGACGCAGCATCCTATATTTTGGCGTCGCGTCGCTTGTCTCGCCAGATACTTTTGGTATTCCGTCTAAGTCACATATTTGTGCTGCCACCTTGTACATGCCTTACACAAATAAAATTATCATATATACAGGGTGGGCCAAAAATTTTTGCAAATAGGAACATTGGATATCTCGAACGCCGTTAGACATAAGGACGCGCGGTTGGCGGGAAAATATGCGTCGCTTCATGCAATTTTAGTCACGTTGGAACGCTTCACGGAGCAACAGCGTGCTTTTTGTGTTAAACAATTTTACAAAAACAACTATTCGTATTAAGTATACGTACTACGCCTGTTTAGAATTGAATACAGATTGCGCCGTGTAAATGAGTGTCCAAGTGTTCATTTAATGTTAGCTTGGGTTGAGAAGGTTGGGCAAACTGGTTCCACACCGAGTATTAAACAATCAGGGCGGCCACGTTCAAGTAGAAGCGATGAGAACATACGGCTAGTTGAAATTTTTGTTATGAACGATCCAGAATCATCACGTTCAGCGGCTCTGGCAATACCAAGAACTAGACTACGGCGAATTGTGAATCTGGACCTTAAACTGCACACAAACAGGCTTCAAGTTCATCGAAAACACTCTTTTTCCCTAGTTGTAACGTTGTATAGTGTTTAGATAAGTGTTTCTATATTACGTTTCTTCAATTGAAGTTAATAAAAAATATTATTATTATTATAATTTATTAAATTGTGCAGGAGATGAAACCAAACGATTAGTTTCAACGGAAGTTATTGGCTGTGTCCGAACAAATTAATTTCTCGCATCACGTCGGTGACATCCCATGGCCTCGGAGAGGAGTCAGGACCTTATACCTTACTTTTTTTTTCTTTTGGGGATACCTTAAAGTGCGAGTCTATCACAATAAAACCGACGACAGTACCCCAGTTAAAACAAAACATCCACGAGGAGATAGCCGCGATTCCGCGCAGTATGTGTCAGCGAGTATTTCAAAGTTTGCTTAGTTGATTGCAGGAGTGTCATCTACGAGACGGGGAACATCTCGATGATGTCATAAATAATTGGATTAAATGTTTGTTACGTTGAATAAATGATTAACAAAATAACGTCTGTAGTTTTATTTCTAATCATGTATCAAAACTGGAAAAACTTTTGGCCCAACCTGTATTTCCTGTCATATAATAATGTATGAATCATGAAATCAGATATTATTGCCGAGCTGTCCATAGTAATAATTTATGGTCGTGACTGTACTGGTGTGTCTATTTATTTATAGATACAAAATATTTTAAGAGAAACCTATAGGTTGTTGTGTTGTGGTGGAGCTCGTGGCTAAGTAATAACCGCCGCACGAGTCGGCCTTCAAACATAGGCCCTTACTCAGGGTTCCCAAACAATTTAAAACACTTATTGGGATTCCGGTTTTTAAAGGAGCTCGTGGCTAAAGTAATAACAGCCGCACGGGTCGATCCAATTAAGCTACGCTTGCCGGGGTTGGTCAGTGGATGGGTGACCATCTTTACATACCAAGACTCTTCCTTGCCTCGAAAAGCACGTAAAGCCGTTGGTCCCGGCTGTCATTCGTGGAACTTTGACAGTCGTTACGGGTCGTCAGAAGCCCGAAAGTGTGACATGCAGTCTTACCAAAGGATATCGTTTTACCCAGTTACAGGTCAGATAGGCAGTCGCTCCATGTAAAATACTGGTATTCAACTGCATCTGGTTAGACTGGATGCCGACCCCAACATAGTTGGGAAAAGGCTAGGCAGATTGAAACATCTATAGGTTGTATAGAAGCCATAGAGCAACAATTCTTTTTTCGTGTTGTATATTATTATTTTAAAAATATTTCGTGTATGAATAGATAGACCTTAAAGTACAGTAGCCGGAATAAATTCTCTAAATCACTGCATCAAAATCCACTGTGTAGTTTAGAAGAACTGGTCACACAGGCAGGCACAAAAAGCGTCATTGTTCTATACCTACTATTTATAGAAAACATGTACAAAGTAGTTAGTTGGTAGATTTTTTTTTAGCCTCCACTGTCCGACTCCTGGCCAAACGCCTCTCTCCACTCCTTTCACCGTTTGCGAGCCCGCGCGTCCTTCTTCCAGTTTTGGCGATATCTGTCCAGTTTATCTCGCCATATCCTACGTGGCCCGGCCTTACTGTCTCAAGATACCAATTATGTGCTATATGGGCCCAGTTTCTCAGGCATGAGGCAGACATGTCCTGCCCAGTCCCATATAAGTTGGGCAGCCTTTTGAGCCACATCAACCATCTTTGTTTTGGAGCGCAATATTGTGTTTCGAACACGATTCGTTAATTGAACACCTATTATACTGCGCGCTGCGCTCGTTGCAGACCTTGAGTTTGGACTTCTGGATGTTATAGTTTGACCAAGACCGCTGCACCGCGCCTTAGGAATGCGCGGCGAGGCGAGGGGTGCAGCGCTGGCGAATGAGCGCTGGGACGCCGTGAGCGTTGACGAATGAGCGGCCTACACTGCCCCCCGTCTCGCCGCGCACAAACCTACGGCGCGGTATAGCGGTCTTGGTCAAACTATAGTCAAAGACCAAGTATCTGCATCAAACGTTAAGACGGGAAGAATACATGATCATGAGCTTGCGCTTGAGTGCACATGGGCATGGGCAACTCTCCCTTGAAAAGTTCCTTCATGGAGCAGTAGCTCTTCTAGGCGTTTTGGTAGTTTTTTTTTTTTTTTATGTTAGCCTACACTGCTGAGCATAGGGCTCCCCCAAATCCTTCCAAGCATTCTTTATTAGATTAGATTATGTATTTAGTAGATTATATAAATAATATATGAGTGTATGTTACCTGCTACCGCGACCGCCTCGGCTGCCTCGGCCGCGGGATGGTCGCGCGCTCATCGCCGCTGCCGCCTGCGCGTCTGTAACCAAACAAGTTTGTCCACGTGTTACATAACCAGAACGACAAACCCCTAAAAATAAAAACATTTAGGACCACCAATAATCATATCATTTGCCATTTAACACTAAATGTGATGCAAGCGGTCTATACAGGGTTATTGGTAAAACACCAACAACTTCTTAAGGGGTCATTGTACTCATCATTATGAACAACATTTACTATGGGACCAAACCTGAAATCGCAAAAAAAATCAGCTGTTCAGTACATTTTGACGAATTATGCGAACATAAAGGCTGAAGCATAAGCATAAGCTGATTTTTTTTCCGCGATTTCAGGTTTGGTCCCATAGTAAAAGTTGTTCATAATGATGAGGGCAATGACCCCTTAAGAGGTTGTTGGTGTATTACCAATAACCCTGTATAGCAACAGCTTCATAAATAAATACTCACTAAGATGCGCCTGCAACTCTTCAGTTTTAGCCTTCGTAACATCTTCAGGCAGTTTCTCAAGCGGTACCACAGCAGTCTTCTTAATTAGGTCACTGAGAGCCTTCCTCTTCTCCTCGTTGATCTGTTCCGCATCTTCCTCTTCAGGCTTCTTACGCTTCTTGCGTTCATCGTCGGAATCCGTTGACGCGTCCGTGTCGATCTTGTACTCGTCCGAACTGTCCGGCATATGTTTGCCGCTGGATTTGTGCATTTCCTGTTGAGTTTGATATGTTATTTAGGAATGTATGTCTCTCGTTGCGTATGGAAGGTTGAGAATTTTTTGTTGAACAGATTGTTGATCAGAATTTTGAAGGCCGTAAATCAACTTCACCACTGGCAATTTTTATTGTGCAAGAGTCGTCTGCCTCAAATCGTCCTATAGTAAATATTTGCCCAATGTTAGTCTGTTTCAACAATTTGCACAATAAAACTTGCCAGCAGAGCAGACATAGACACCATGCAAAATGGAAAAAGAGCCAGAACCACAACAACTATTTTGTCCTCTGTCATCAAAATTTACCAAACTTACATCCTCGGACTCAGTGTTAGGCATCTCTGTATAATTAATCTTCTTCTGCCGTGTCCTATGTTTGGGGGACCAGTCGTTTTGGCCTTCATCGCCGCTCAGGCCTCCGTACGTAACCCGGGCACGTATGACATTGCCTTCAGCGTCGTATTGTGTGAGGCCGCTACGCTTGCGACTTTTTTTGGACTTGTCGCGACGTTTTTTGGACTTGTCGCGGCGTTTCATCTTTGGAGGTCGATGTGATGATTTTGATGACCTGTAAGGACATTTTTTAGCTGTAGATGTCGCCTCGACTGAATGTGATTATAATAAACTTAGTGAGATTATCAATGGGATTGACATTTTTGAAATATGAAGCGTAGCGAGACAGGGCAGTGAAGGCCACTCATTCGTCAACGCTCACGGCCTCCCGCCCCTACTAACTGTAGTTAAGTTTACATCTAAACGTAGTATGAAACAGTTCCGCATCGACAGCGTTATGCTAAAACCAACTAAATGGAGAGGATTATAATTCTATCAATTTCATCCATGGATTACAACTTACTTAGTTTTGGAGGACCACTCCTTGGCGCCCGCAGATTCCTCCGAGCTATCCTCCAAGTGGCCTTTCTTCTTCTTCTTTACTTCTGGCGACGACTCAGTCATTTTCACACGTTCACCTTTGTAAACAAAAATATTATATACTTATAGTATTACATACAAACACATTAAAACGGGCACCTTTCTCATATTGATATTACTACAACCAGGATCTTTTTAAAGGACATCACTTGTCATCATCTGCCTAGCGTTTTCCCAACTATGTTGGGGTCGGCTCCCAGTCTAACCGGCTGCAGCTGAATACCAGTATTTTACATGGAGAAGTCGCTCTGCTTTTACACGGTAGTAACTGGGTTGTAGAGGTCAGATCGGCAGCGACTGCCTATCTGACCTCCACAACCCAGTTACTGTCGTGTCATCACACGGTAAGACTGGTTGTTGGGTTTCTGACTACCCGTAACGACTGTGAAAGATGTATAAATGACAGCGGGGACCAACGGCTTTCCGAGGTAGAGCTCTCGATATGATTGTAATGGATAGTCACCTATCCATGGACCGGCCTCGGCATGAGTAGCTTAACTTTCGATCGACCTGTGCGGCCACAAGCTCCTCTTATCGCGGACATCACTAGTGTAACAGTGTTATACAAAAGATTATACCGCACTGCACGATGCAAATAACTTAAGCATGTAAAGATATTTACCTTTTTTATCCGACCTGCATGTCCGTCGAATAGGCAGCGAGTCTGAAGATCTGGAATCGCTGGAGCTGCCTTGTTCATTTGATGAAGATATCTCCTCCGAAGACGACATACTTAAAGCACTGGAGAATTTATTGTTTAGAATAGAATAGATATATTTTATTTGCCTACATGGCAAAAAAAAAAACAGTTGTTACAGTTTGTGAGGAACATTCTATCTTTCTTATTATTTTAGTATCATGGAATACCAAGAAATATTAAGAAATATAAATACTTTATACTCTTCTTGCTTATCGCACCCAGTACAAGTGTGCTGCTGCAACAACATCCCCCTAGTTGACCGAGAGAGCGAAGCGTCTCTGCTTAAAATCTGGCAAAAATTGCTTTCGTCTGTCATTTTGTTGGTACTCCTCTACAGGTTTTACAACCGATCTGGACGAAACTTGGTAGACAGTTTTTACGATTTTATTGAATTTTTTTGTCGTCGGGGATTTTTGATTGGAGGGTACTTCCACCAAAAAGGGGCTACTGGATATCTCAGCCTTATGAGATCCGATTTCGATGCTTTTCTTTATTTGAAAGGTAAGTAAAACTTTAAGTTGGTCTCATAAATATTTGGTGAAGATTTGATGAAAAAAAAAACATGGTAAATATCCCGTTTTAATAGTATCGTGTATCTTATTGTTGCAAAAAAGTTTGTGTTCGCGAGGTCTACTGCTCGCAGAACTCGCAGAGCTCGCAGAACTCTTTGCTTAAGGAAAATGTTAATGCTTGCGATTCGGAATTTAATTTTGAACAAATTACCTGTAGAGACATAATTAAAACCTTTCACACTTTAAATGTAAAAAAGACAGCAGATCTGTGGGGTAATTCTGTAGAAGTTGCCAAGTCTATTATTGACATTGTAGCACCTACTTTAGCTCTTATCTTTAATAACTGTATCGACTGTGGGGAGTTTCCTGACCTCATGAAATATAGTAAAATAATACCTTTGTTTAAATCAGGTAGTACATCAGACCCCACAAATTATAGACCTATTTCAGTACTACCTACGTTTAGTAAAATTTTTGAGAAATTAATTTTAGACCAATTGCAAAGATTTTTTAATAAACATAAATTATTACATAACAAGCAGTTCGGTTTTACAAAGGGTTGAACTTTTAGGACATATTTATAGTGCATGGGAAGACAAATGCGATGCCTTGGGCATCTTTTGTGATTTGTCCAAGGCATTCGATTGCGTTCTTCATGAAACGTTAATCAGGAAACTCCGCCATTACGGGATCCGGAACACCGCTCTGGATCTTCTTACTTCATACTTGAGTAATAGGATTCAGAGCGTTGACGTTAATGGAAAAAGATCGCCCGGATCTATAGTAACAATGGGGGTCCCACAGGGCTCGATTCTTGGTCCTTTCTTATTTCTTATTTATATTAACGATTTGCCCTACCTCATTAAGGATAATCATGATATAGTTTTGTTTGCGGATGATACTTCACTTTTGTTTAAACTTAAACGTCAGCAGCTGGTTACTGACGATGTAAACAGAGCGATCTCAAAAGTAGTTCACTGGTTCAGTGTTAATAATTTACTCCTTAATGAAAAAAAAACCAAATTCATTAAGTTTACACTACCTCACGTTAGGCAGGTGAAAACTAACGTGTTGATAAAGGGCGAAGAGTTGAATCCTGAAGATAGCACAGTATTCTTGGGCTTAACTTTGGATGCTAAGCTTCAGTGGGGCCCACATATAGATAAATTGTCAAAAAAGCTAAGCTCCGCAGCATACGCTGTTAGGAAAATTCGTAATTTAACCAACATAGAGACAGCCCGTTTAGTGTACTTTAGCTATTTTCATAGTATAATGTCGTACGGTATTCTGTTGTGGGGAAATGCAGCCGACATTCAGACTATCTTTGTTTTGCAGAAAAGAGCTGTTCGATGCATATATAAATTAAGTCCGAGACAATCTCTCAGAGAGAAATTTAAGGAGATTAATATACTGACTTTGCCTTCTCAGTACATTTTTGAAAATCTTTTATATGCCCATAAAAACATTAAATTGTTTAAAAAATACAGTGATATCCACAATATAAATACTAGGAACAAACACAAATTTGTTGTACCTCCAACAAGGCTCAAGAAAATAGGTGGGTCATTCAGGTGTCAATGTATACGCTTTTATAATAAACTTCCAAGCCACGTTCAAGATCTGAGTCTTAATAAATTCAAATCATTCATTAAACGCAAGTTGTGTCAGAAAGCTTTTTATACCGTTAAAGATTATATTGAGGACAAAAAGGCTTGGGATTGAACTGCTCCAATTTTATTTTATATTATTTTTATTTTTGCATACTGAATGTTGACATTAATATTTACTTTGTAAGTATTATATTATTTTACTTTATTGTGAATGTGAAGACTATGTAGGTCATTGCTTTTTTTTTTTTTTTGTTTGTTTTATTTTTTCTCTCAGTTATTTTTAATCATGGTCTGGCAGTTTGAGTAATCTATGCGGCCTACCCCAATGTCCTTTCTTTGGTATTGTTCGTCGAATCGTTGAGCTAGTTGAGCTGCGCGATTACTGACAAATGCGTGCACTGACTGGACAGGTCCTCTCAATCTGTGTGGTTCTTTCCTCAAAAGACCATTTCAGACACCAATCTACATGGTCTTCACATGAAGTGACCAAGATTATGTCTGGACTTTATAAGAGACTGTGACCTCTGAGTTTGTTTCGGCCTTTCTTCTCAGAGTAGTCAGATAGGAAACGCCGACCTCATCTAGTTTAAAAAAAAAAATATTGACTTGTAAAAGTGTTTGTACAAACCTACTTACAGAAATAAAAATCATTTATCATTTATCATTATAACTACTAGTGTTTTGTTTGGTCGATACATAGTAATTACCTATGAGTGGGTAAACATTAAACACGACAAAACTAAAACACTAGCGGAATGTTGCACACTTGTACTGTAAGCGATTAGGAAGAAGAGTGGGTCACGTCTTCGTGGATGGCATTATATCGCTGCTTTGCATGAATGGGTATTCATGCAAAGCAGCGAGATAATGCACAAACCATAATTTTGAAATTAGTGGTTTATAACACAGCCAAAGGCAAAATAGTCCTTATTTCATGGTCAGTAAGATTCACATTCATAACGGCATAAGCGGCGATTTTGCCGTTATGAATGTGAGTCTTACTTCCATGAAATAAGGATTATTTTGCATTTGGCTGTGTTATGAACTACTAATTTCAAAATTTTGGTTTGTGCGGGTATTCATGCAAAGCAGCGATCTGTAGATATCTTTAAAATTATCATGAACTATTTTATTGTGCTGGCGAAATTTTGATAGGACATTCATGCTTTTTCAGGAACCTGAAGAGATGAAAGTAGTTTATATTTACCCGGTATCTTTGAAGTCCTCGTCAGTTTCGTCGTCGTCCTCCGAGGGTACTTCCAGCGAGTTTAGCTTCCTTGGCTTTCGGCGCTGTTTCTTCTTCCTCCTCTCAAAAGGTTTACCCTGGAAGGTTGTGGATTATTGAAAAATAATAGTAAACCATTTTCTTTTTGTTACTGTTCATGCCCTGCTAATTAACGATTGATAAGAATAACCAAAAACAGTCGGGCTAACAAATTACCCTAGTTACCTTATAATAAAAAATAATAATAAAATTGACCGATTAAGTCCATACGCACAGCCGCGGTCTGAAAATGCTAAGCACCTTAAGGTTTATAAAATTGCATGCATACATCTATGTCACAAGGTCGATGATATAATAACATGTGATTTGATCAGGTATAGAGCATTGGGTTTCTTTTTATTTACATAAAAATTTATATATTTTACTTAAAATAAGTATCGTGCGTTAAAAATATATATAAGTATCGTATTGTATGATGGGTCGGGGACTCACTTTAATTTTTAACTTTTATTTTTATTATTTGTTATAGCGGCAATAGATTATTAAACGAACGTTGTGCACGTTCGTTCGTCTATAATTGCAGTTTTCTTATCTCAACTTAGAACACCCTACTTTAAAATCTTACTAGTAACACAAAATCCTTCTATACAGGGTGACTCAGAATACCTCTTTTGATCCAGCGGCCCCATATTCTGTTGTGCATTATTAATCATTAGATGAAGTCCCCAACAATGTTCATTAAAGTTTTTGAATGCTTTCGACATGTCAAAGTTTTCTTCATATTTTTGATGGAGTCAACCCTCTGGTTGACCTCTATTCTCTCTTCTTTGATATAGGGATGAATGCGTCAGATAAGACACTTAACACATAATAGTAAAAAGCCTATAATTTTCTTGCATCAGAGAGGCAAGTTGATTTTTTTTTCAAGATTGAATTAAGTCTTGAATACCAGTATGATATGCGAAATACCTACGCAGAGTAGAAGTAGACGTAGCTACATACATCTGCATAAAACTGCAGTTTAAACCCAACTACAAGGTTTTTATAAAATACAAATACCTAGTAAAAAGTTTAATAAAATAAATATTAGCTCCCTATGAAAATTAATTCCATTTGTTTAACAGGTATCTATCCTCAAAAGTAAGATATCGAACGACCTAACTGTTTTCGTTACTCTTTGGTGAAATACATTTTTATAAGAATTAATTGCAGTTTTAATCCTCCGATTGGTAGAAATGCCACCAATATCTTGCAATTTCCTACACTATAATGCACGCCCATTGCTTCCGGCTTTCTTATTGGATATCGGCATCGGTTGAAGAATGCTTCAAATCCGAAAGATTTTTTAAACTGAAATGATTTTGAATGTTATTTAATCATAAAAATAAGATTCAAAATCATTTCAGCTTACAAAAATCTTTTGGCGTGCCACCGTGCCGCCGCGCGCGGCCTTTGAGCTCGCCGCCACCTTGGAAAGGAAATCACTAAAAGATTCCGTACATGTGTAATAATAACGCGATTCTATTCTAAGACCGGGCAATCTTTTTGGGGTTTTTGGATACTGTATTCGATTATTTTGGAATTAGATTTGTTTCATAATTATGGCAATGTATTTTATTTCGTTATCATTTAAAAAATACAGAAAATAGGTAAACCACTAAGATTTGTAATTAATGCTACAAATACTAGTCAATCTCGATAATACAATTTTAACTGGCCGCTTATCACATCATGGGACAGAAATACCGTAAGCAAAATGTAGGTGCACTGCTATCACTAGGTACAATATTTTATTTTAAAAATAGTACCTATTTATTATCGGAATTCACTTAATATCTTATTGATCCCTAAAATTGTGTACATTTTTATTATTGTAGGCTAGTTAAGTAATTAGGCATTTATTTCGCTAGTTCACTTCATTCTTTCGAGTTGGATGCATGTCGTCTAGTTTCGCGTTGGATTGCAGTGAATTTTGCGAGGAATCATGACCGAAAATGCGAACAATGAATATTATGACATGATAATGTGTGTAGGTGCGACTGACGGTAATCTTGCAGCAGCAAGACAACTGTCTAAGTTCTGTGTACCTTTTGTGTTTGTTGTCCTTATTGTGAATAAGTTCATGTGCTAAAACTATGAGTGTACTTACGTGTACCTACGTGTGTAAAGCTGCGCAGGATTTGAAAAGGAAAATGGTATGTACAAACTGAATAATTACCGTACTGATCATTTCACTCGCGCGATGAGGTCAAAGGACGCGACAATACCTACGGCCTGCGGTCATTGATTTATTTGGCTCCGCCTATCTAGGGTTGCTACGACATAGCAAAATTAAAATATTATTTGTATTTTGTAAGAGAAAACCGAAATTATTTAAAGTTGAGATATGACCATCGCGACCTTCCAGAATAACTAATAGTGTATTAAACAATACACTGTTTTCGGTATAACAGGGGTATTTTGAATCACACTGTAGAAGTACAATCTATTCACTTTATCTGAGTGAAATGTATTGTATGATTTATAAGGCTCTGCCTTGAGTTACATAAGTAGGAAGGTACCTTCAAGTATTATTTTTACTGGTCCATTTTGAGGTTATGTATAATTCAATTTAATATCCCCAAGTCTAATGTATGTCTTAACATTACATATTTTGTTATACTCTATTATAGCATTCAAATCCATATATTCATTCTATGAAATGATAAGCCTTTATGTGATACTGAAAATACATGGGTTTCTGCCAATCTCCTTTCAGCTGTCTACCTATTTCGGTTCATGAGATACAGCCCGCTGACAGACAGACGGACGGACAGCCGAGGCTTAGTAATAGGGTTCTGTTTGGCACGCTTCGGGTACGGAACCCTAACAGTTACCCGATAAAGAACAATCACTTTTTTTAATACATCACATTAATAGCATTATGTCTGTGGTGTAGCCCCGCTCGGTGCAGAGCTCGTCGAACCGTCCGACGACTTACATCATACAGAGCAGCGAAATGACTAGTTGGTGTGAAGCCGTGCTCTTCGTAATGTCGAACCATATCAGTCCGCGCGGCGGTTAGTATCGGTCGTCGTTCTGAATTGCTACTATGATTATGTATTTGTCCATCTTCGCCATGACGCCGAATCCTAACCCTTAAATGCATGATTTTATTTTTAGACCGAGAAAAAATATATTTTGGAGCCATGAATATGCTGATTCAGGGAAAAATAATAAAAAAAATCGTAAATATTTTTTTGAAACTCAAAACGAACTTCGAAAATCAAATAATTACACTGCAAAGCAAGTACACAATTTTCATCCGCTCCAAAATTACGATCGGCTTTGATTTGTCAATGTCAAGTTTAAATTTGACAGTCGTGAAGAAAAAAAGTGTGTTGCCACTCGATTAAATATATAACCATGATAGTGATAATCCTGCAACAGCATGCAATGAACTCATACTAATAATTTTATGGTCGTTTGAATGGTATGTTGCAGTTTTACAACTTTATGCATTTAAGGGCTAAATCTCACGGTGAATCGAGATATATTGAGTCCTCATGATATAGGACTAATATTCAAGACATCTCATGGAGAAATAATATTTCAGCCCTTTGTTGCAGAGTTAAACTTGTCATTTTATTTCAATCAATATATTTTTATTGTATTTCACGCCTACACTCGATTTTTGTAACTCTGCGCTTGGAACTGTAAAAGTCGTTAGGTTAGATGATTGAATTCGGCGCTCGCTTACCTCCTCAACGCCTCACCGACGCCGACAGTCTAAATACACACTCGTGTCGTCTGCACAGTTCTGTCATATTATTCGTTGTTATTTTTAAATATATATAAAAAAATAGATGTGAGTATGCTTGTTCCCAATGGACTCGAAAACGACTGGAGCGATTATGTAAATTTTTCAAGCCTTCAGACTAGCTTAGCGGGTGATCCTGTGATGTTTGGTAACGATCGGATCAATAGACTTTTTTAGCTTTTTGGTAATTTTGTGTCATATTTCTTTGTTTCTGAGCAGTAACCTAAGAAAATGTACTAAGCTTCCATGAATTCAAGATGGTATTTCAATCATCCACCAAAGTGATCTGGCTATATATACTTAGTGTTACCCGTGCAAAGCCGGGGCGAGTCGCTAATATTAAATACATCATACACTGTAATATTTTGACGCTGTAGGCGCACAGTTAGAAAAATCGCCAGGCTTATTACGTATCTTCCAAAGGCCAAACGATAGCAAAATTGCTTGTCAATCGTAAATCAGTATTACGTATCGCTGATACATAATTCCGATTTGCGATTGAAAAGCAAGTATTGCGCAATAGACAAGCAATTTTGCTATCGCTAGCCCTTTGGAAGATACGTAATAAGCCTGGAGATTTTTCTAACTGTGCGCCTACAGCGTCAAAATATTAGTGTATGATGTATTTAATATTAGCGACTCGCCCCAGCTAGATACGTAATAAGCCTGCGGGTGTCATTGTAGCAAATGCAATTATGTCAATGTGTCAACTTTCAAATTAAGAAATGGGTTTCATCACCAAATTAAGCCTTAATTTTTTGGTGATGAAACCCATGTCTTTCTGGCCACATAAAAAAATCCGCGCAACTCCGCAATTCCGCTGTTGCAACACACAAACAGAGGGCCTAGAAATATGGCATTCGCTTCGGAGCGATTATATTTCTACAATCGCTATAACTTCAAAATGACGTTGACATGATCACGTGACGTTTCGATAGCTTGTGTCAGTCAACCCCATACATTTGTTTGGCTTTTCTACTAGCGTCATCGCTAATCGGAATGTTACTTTGTCTAGGTGCTCACATCGTCTGGACTCAGTGCCTAGCGTCTCTCAACTGAGGACTTGTTGTTTCGATCGGAAATAAACGTATGTGTGAAGTATATACGGAATCTCGCTGCGATGTTTCGAATCATTATTTCGAAACGGAATTCCGTACGTATGTGGTCAGCCTAATACTCTTTCTGTTAGAATAGAAGCTTCACAAACATTAAAAAGTAATAAGTAGACCTAGATGCATATATACAATATTTTAGACTTCACTGCACAGTGTGAAGAATCTAATTTGAAAACTGATCAACATTTTAAGACCGTAGCGGTGTACGTCATTTTCAAAATTACATCCTTATGTCGTATTGTCCTTCAGTCTCTCCAAAATATATGTAGTTCAATCAGAAAAGAGTTTGAAAGTAAAATTAATGCTACATCAAAGAGCAATTTAACTGAAGCAAGACTCCAAAATGTATTCTGCAAAATTGTTCGTTCATGAATAACCCAGGCTAAACTTACAAGTTTGCCCGAGTTTGTTAAAGTAAAATATTAATAACCGACCTGCTCCATAGCCTCTCGTTCTGCCTTCATCTTCTCTTCCTCAGCTGCCTCGATGATGGTTGATATGTCCTTGCCGCGACCTTGATTGCCTGCACTTGTTGTGGCCTCTACGTATTCCTCCTGTGGAAAAACATCATTGAATAAACACTTTAAAGTAACAAATAATAGGGAATAGGTGATTCAAGCTATTGAGTCATTTTGAACTCGAAGGTCCTTCTTCATATCGTATCGAAGACAAGTAAGGTAGTAAAAACTCAAATATTATGTTTTAGCCCATACTTCTGCCACTTTAACTCCCTTCACTGACGCAGTCATAAGTAGCGTTGAAAAAACCGGGAAAATTCCCGTTTCTTTCGAATTCCGTTGCTTTTTCAATGTTTTATTCGAAAGTTACCTGTAATTTTTATATTTATTACACTCATTTATTACACTACAATAAATGATGAACATCATCAAGTACACCACGTACATCGCAATTAGGGGAATCAACTTTCTTCATTAAATATGCAAATTTCTTAGATGGATTGTGTCCTAGCTCGCCACTTTTATACCGATGCCTATAGGGGCGGGAATACAAATGCCTGTAGCTTGTACAAAACTATGCAAATAGATGGCATGCTATTGTGACATTCAGAAATCAGATGTAATAGCACACAGCACGCAAGTTACTTGCATACTTTTGTGCAAGTTACAGGCATGTGTATTCTCCTAAATTCCTCTATTGTCCTAATGGTCGCGGAAGATCAAAGAAACGATGATAGACTGTGTGAGAGATGATACAGCTAGAATCAGCATCTCAAATTAACTGGGATAAGGGTAGGAGAGCGATGATTACCTTAATAGCAGAGCTGATAAGTCGATCGTACTCCTGACTGCGATAGCTGACGGGAAGCTGCTTGCGAGCGCGCAGACGATACACCGCGCCCTCTTCAGATGTTGAGGACCAGTCACTACTGCCACTCGCTTCTAAAATAATAACATTCAACACGTCAATTGTTATTCAAGGCATATTCAGAAACGCAACATAAAAACAGTATTTTTGAAAGAAAATATATCAGTTTTGTAACGCAATGTATGCTTAGACCATGTCAATGACTAGTAATGATGATATTCATCTGGCTATAAGAGTAGGGGAAGACCAAAGAAACGATGGATGGACTGTGTAATATGGCTGGAAGGGGTGACTACCGAGATGACGACTAATAGAGGTATGAAGAAAGACATGTTGGGCCGACCCTAAATAAATTGGGATATTTATGAGGGCAGGAGGTTGATAATTCATAAAGTTTTTAGAATGATGATTCATAAAGTTTTTAACGAAAATTAATCTTGGACTAGTGAGTAATCCCCCTTGCACAGCTGGCCTAGAACCAAGTTGTAACTCGTAAGACAAGCATATTTACTAATATTTAGCTACTAAGATAATGCAAAACACGAGCGCGCGTCATGCTATTCTTAAGTAGTTGTTATAAGGCACAAATTGGAATGATTGAAACGCAACATCTGTAACAAGTAGGACGCTATACGAAACCCACGCTACTGAGATTGTCTTAAAAAAAAGTGTCATTAAATTCTTACTGATAAGTTTAATTATTATCAATGTCTTTGATCTGTCACTAAGATTTTGATCTGTCATTTCGGGAAAATAATAAATAGTTTGCTTCCAACCGGAATCCTGTTGTACATTTTAATGGCGAATGAGGAAAATGAAATAAAATCTCTGATAATAATGTAAGTGTAAGTTGACAAACGTGGCGTTTCCCGAACGGTTTGACCCTGCAACTGATAAGGTGGAGCGAGTACAGGGAGCGATTGTTATTTTCGTTGGAGGTGGCGGCCGGCGGGCGTGTCTAACGATAACCTAGATAGGGCGCGAGCTTTGTTTTTATCGCAGTGTGGAATAGAAACAATTATTTTATTGTTTCCATTTTGGGGCCGCAGGGACCCACAGAAGTGTCATTCAAAAAACATTCTTGTAATGTTAATAATAATAATATCCTGGGACATTTTCACACACGGTCATCTGGTCTCAAACTAAGCAGAGCTTATACTATGGAAACCAGATAACTGATATACTACATATACTACTTTTTTTTTGTAAATACATACTTATATAGATAATTACACCCAGACTCAGGACAAACAGACATGTTCATGCACACAAATGTTTGTCCTGGATGGGAATCGAACCCAAACACCTGCGGCGTGATAGGTGGTATCTTAACCAACCACGCCAACTGGCCTGTCAAAAATGTTATTAATGTTAGACCAATTTTATGAACCAGAATTCAATTAAATACTTCAGGCCGGGAAGTTTCATACACATACAAACGGACAAAGAATGCGTGCAGGACTTTGTGGCGGCCATTGGTGTACTTGCTGCAAAGACATACTTAAAACGTCAATTACGGGACCGGCTAGTGTTGGATGTGCGCGATGAGCACTTCTGTCGCGAGCTGTTGAACACTAAAGAACTAACATATGAAACGGATGTGCAACTATCAGGTAATTGTGAAAGACATATTAGGTTGGGGAAAAAGTCTTTTCGCATTATAGTATGTATGAACTTGTAATAAAATCTCTTTGGCTATACTATTTGTATCTGGCTGGTTTTGGTATCATTGAAAGTTTAAATTTTAAAGAACATAATTCCAAATTCAAATTAGGAAAATGTGTGATTTTCATTTGTTTTTCGTACCGTCAAGATGAGTGAATCTAAATGAAGAAATTCGATACATTTTAAAATTTTACTACAAAAAAGGTAAAAATGCAACGCAAGCCGCGAAAAAAATTTGCGATGTTTATGGACCTATGCGATGTGTCTGTGAGAGTAGCACAAATTTGGTTTAAGCGTTTTCAATCCGGAAATTTTGATGTCAAAGATGCACGTCGCTCTGGTCGCCCTATTACGGATAAAATGGATGCCATTTTTGAAAAAGTGGAGCAAGATCGGCATATCAATAGTTAGGACGTAGCTAAAGAACTGGAAATTGACCACAAAACAGTTTTGGCGCATTTGAAAAAAAACTGGCTACACAAAAAAGCTCGACATTTGGGTACCTCACGAGCTCACTGAAAGAAACCTAATGAACCGTGTACTCTTTTGTGATTCTTTATTACGACGTAATGAAACCGAACCATTTTTGAAGAAGCTGATAACTGGTGATGAAAAGTGGATCACGTATGACAAGAACGTGCGAAAAAGGTCGTGGTCAAAGGCCGGTCAGGCTTCACAGACTGTGGCGAAACCCGGGTTAACTCGCAACAAGGTGATGCTGTGTGTGTGGTGCGATTGGAAGGGCATTATTCATTATGAGCTGTTACCACCAGGCAGCACCATCGATTCTGAACTCTACTGGGAACAACTGATGAGATTAAAGCAAGAAGTTGAGAGAAAGCGGCCGGAATTAATCAACAGAAGGGGTGTGGTTTTTCATCATGATAACGCTAGACCTCACACATCTTTAGCCACTCAGCAAAAATTAAGAGAGTTTGGCTGGGAGGTGTTAATGCATCCGCCGTATAGTCCTGAGCTTGCACCTTCAGATTTCCACCTGTTTCGGTCTCTTCAGAATTCTTTAGGCAGTGTCAGGTTAACATCACGAGAGGACTGCCAAAACCACTTGTCGCGGTATTTTGACCAGAAGTCCCAAAATTTCTATAGCAATGGGATCATGTCCCTACCTACAAGATGGCAAAAAGTTATCGAACAAAATGGTACCTACATACTTTAGTTAAATGTAAATAAACTATATTAAAAAATGTTTTGAATTTTCTTAAAAAATGCGAAGAAACTTTTTCCCCAACCTATTATATATCCAGACACCAAACTGGAGAAGAAGCAAACTCATTTGGATATTGCCGATCCTATGAATATTGGTAGGATTCCCAATTAGCACAAAAGTGCTGTATGACAACATTTTCACCGTGGAAGCATTTGCTGTTTAAGCTTGCTGTATATCAGGGTAGACAGCGCATCCTCTGCTGATATAACTCTAATTTAGGCACAAAAAATTCAGCACATAGCTGTATATGAAATACAATTAACAAATAATTGAATTATATCAACATTATATTAGATAAACCATTCTAAAAATGAACGCCCCTTAACAAGCGGTTACGCTCACATGCAAAAAAGGTCTATCGACGCAATACACATAATCGTTCTTTGTCATTGGTTGCTTAGTCACCGGCGAGACATGAAAGTGGGACCACGTGTCGATTTCACCGCAAAAGTACGGTCAACATGGCAACGCAAAAAACTACGAGGCTATAAAAAATGTTGAACAAAACTTAACGTCTATTATGGCTCTAATAAAGGAACGAATTGAATTGATTGATTGTACTATGTGGGAAAATACATGTAGACATGTTAATGATATAGAAAACAATATTATGCAAATTTTTACATGGATTTTAAACAACTAGCTGTTGCCCGCGACTTCGTCTCCGATCCAGGATGAATAGTAACCTAAGGCCTTCTCCAGGTTATGGTCTACCCAAGTGCCAAATTTCATCCAAATCCGTTCAGCCGTTTTAGCGAGAAAGCGTAATCAACAAACAAACAAACACTTTCGCATTTATTATATTAGTTACGATTGTTAGGAAAATGAAAAACCAGTCTATCGACACCCTACGACTCACAAAATGTATTAGGTACTTAATTAAAAAAGGAACTCTTAACATACTACTAAACTTTCTATAATAATATAATTCAATCATGTTTCGAAAGACACGTGGCGCCATCTATTATCATAAGAACGTTATTGTTGTTTTCTTCGGGAACAGTACATTTTTTCGGGATGAAAGGTACTTTATGTCCGTGTCTGTACACCTGACGACGTATATACAAAATTTCAGGATGATCGGTTTAGTGGTTTAGGCGTGAAAAGGTAACAAACAAACAAACATAAGTGCATTTTTCAGGGCATGCAGCGTGACTGGAGATGGATTTCGGCTTCTAGCACGTCTGCCAAGCTCGTCCGAGGCATGTTCAATAGGGTTCAGATCGGGGCTTCTCGCTGGCCACTCCATTTGATGGATTCCCAAATTGTGAAGGTACTCGTTTACCACTTGAGCTGTGTGACCAGCATTTTCATTGAGAATCTCGTTTACGTATCTCACAGCGGTCAGATTTCCATTTTCTATCGGCACTAGCGGCGAGCGATGAAATACCGGCCCACACGTGTATAGAACCTTCCTCTTTCTCCGAAACGTGCTTGTGTAAAACGTTCTCCTGGTCGTCTGTACAGTCGACCTCTCCCGTCATGAGTATACAGCTTGAATCTCGATTCATCAGAGAACATTACTCTGCCCCATTCGTCCTCTCCCCATTCGATGTGCTCACAGGCATATCTTAATCGTGCAACTTTATGATGCCGTTCGAGTTTTGGGCCATTTGCTGGCAGGTAAAGTTTTTGCAAGACGTACATCTTGCAGAAGTCAATTTAAAGCCTTATCCATATTTTCGAGCCGTTTGGGGTTGAAACCCTCGGGCCGTAGGGTCCGACTGCTTAATATATCAATCTGCCTAGCCTTTTCCCAACTATGTTGGGGTCGGCTTCCAGTCTAACCGGATGCAGCTGAATACCAGTATTTTACATGGAGCGACTGCCTATCTGACCTCCTCAACCCAGTTACTGGGTAACCCCTTGGTAAGACTGGTTGTCAGACTCGGGCTTCTGACGGTTGTCAGAAGCCCGAGTCTACCCGGTTGGGTAGGGTCTTAGGGTCCGACTGATCATGGTCTCTCTAAAGAAATCTCGAAACGTCTGGTTGACACTTCCCGTGACCCAAGGGCTGGCGTTTTTCCTTGGCCAGAGGCTAAGCATTGCCATACAACGTGGCAATGCCGCCAGTCTCTTGGGTACATTACCAGTCGACAGCGATGCGGATGAATTTTTCGACGCCATATTTTAGTTTTTTTAAAGTTTTAGTTAGGATTTTATTTTTATAACAAAATTTTTAATCACTAATCAATATATTAATGTATACCAAATCCCATAGATATAGAGTGCACCCAATTATACATGATAGAACGACTCATAGTAAAGCTTAGAGAACACAATAAACAGTTTTTTAACTACTTCCGGATGTCAATCAAATCTTTTGAAGATTTGCTTGAAATTATAAATCCCATTTTTAATATTCTAAATACGATCGCCCGCGGCAACGATCGCGCGTGTACTGGATGGCACAATGGCGTCCCCTAGTATCTCGACTCGCGCGTAGTACGCGCGCAATTCGCACGAGTCGAGAGTCCGATTGACTAAACTTGAGTGCGTTTCACGCGCGAGCAGCAAAACGCGCTAGTGCATGTGGACGGAATATATGAACCCCACACACACCCACAATCGCAGAATTATCTACGCGCGACTCGACTCGCGCGTAAATCGCGTCATCTGGACAAGCTCTAAGTGAATGTCTTTGATTTGTAACTAAGATTTTGATCTGTCATTTCGGGATAATAATAAATCAATGATTTTGCTTCCAACCGGAATCCTGTTGTATCTTTTACTTACCACTGGATTTATCATCTTCTCTATCTCGTTCTGTCGCCTTCTCATCTTCAGATTCCTTCTCGCTCTTGGGCTCAGGTTGTTCTTGTTTCTTGCGTTCTATTTCGGCTTCCACCGTAACCACCAACTCGTCATACTTCACTAGTTCAGCTTCTAGAGATGCAATTAACATGTCCTGAAAACAAATGTTCGATATTTGCAATGATAAACTCCAAAACTGTTATATTTACTCAACATTTAACACACTTATAGCTCATGAAGACTATATAAATCAATAGATCGCAACTTATAAAAGTAGTGATAAATGAGATGTGTATGTCACCATATAATTATGAGCTAGTTAGTTAGTTTATAATCTATCCGAAATTACCGACCGTCTCTATGGACTGAATTGAATTATTTCTGCTTGAGACAGAGGATAGCACTCTCAGTCGACAAACCAGGCGTAAAACGAAACTGAGCGTCATGCATATGAAGGTGCTTCTCCAACTGTCTATCAAGCAGCCTGTCCAGCACCTTGGCTATGACAGTAGCGAGCGAGATAGGCCTATAGTTAGATACATCCGACACATCACCCGTTTTGTTTTTGACGATCGGAACTACCACCGTGTACATGAGATCATCAGGTAAGTAATTATGGCTGATGCACAGATTGAACAGCATGGCCAGTACCCTCGGTAGATGTACACCAGTGTGCTTTTAATATACACTATCGAAAATCGTGAACGGTAGCAAACCATTTACAATTTAACGCATTATTTTTCGATAGTTTATAATCTATCCATGGGAAACCGACCAATTGTGAACTGTATCAAACTTGCTTGCGACGTAATGCACCTTGCGGTAATACTAAATAGCCTGCCTAGCTGCGAGCAACTTGGAAGTAGCGCCCGCTCGACTCGCGCGCGGTTGTTCACAGTTCTAACCAAACCTAACCCATTTCACCCAGTTCACAATTTTTTGACAGCTCTGTAATCTAACGGAAATAATACCGATAGATTATAAACGGTTTTTTTATTACTTACTGGACCTGCTCTTGACCCAGATTGACGGTTCTCACAATCTTACAGTGACCTCGTATATTCCAAAACGTGGATAACGTGGAAATATCGACTAAATATGCAGACAAAATTAATCCATCATGACATAATTAACAAATTGTTTGTTCGTGCCTGTTCTACTTCTGGCCACTAAAAAGAACAAAACCAAAGAACTTTGTTGACACTGTTTTCCAAGCTCTCTGAATGTATGGAAATATCCTTTAAACGCGCTAAGTCCCAAAATTAAAACAACATGGTTATGTTTTAACATGGAAAGCCTCTGTACTTATAATAAACAGACAGCTGCAAAAAAGTAATTTAAAAAAATCAACTTTTAAAAGAAATCAACTCAAATATATGAAATAACTTTAATTTCGAATGTCGGTGTCCCGGGATTTGTATTTTAGTTTTTTGCCACCGACTTAAGAAATTAAAGTTATTTCATAATTTTAGGTTAATTTCTTTTTGAAGTAGATTTAATTTTTTTAATTACTTTTTTAGTTTTAAGTAAAAACTGGAATATTTGTTTGTATAGTTTTGTTGTAAATATTGCACTAGAATTTGACCAAGATTTTGAGATGTTTTCCCTTTGACACCCGTAGCTTGTATCAATAAGGCAGGCCGTCACACTTACACGTATTAGTTAGATTTTGATGTAACTTACACTTTCCCCAAGTTGAAGTAAACATAGGACAATAAAAAAAATTATTCACAATCCGATTAATAGTTTCAGAGATGCGTGGACAAACACATACATACCTATAAAAAAATTAATATTTGTTTGGAAGCCCTAATAGATTATCTTGTGTGAATATATTGCAGTTCATTACATATCAGTATATTACATACAATTATGTGATAAATTGTTATCGTCCTTTTTTTAAATCTGTTAAAAAATAGTTCTCGAATGGGACTCACATGGTTACAAGGCGGACAGAACCAGTCTCCCTCTGGCACTACAAAGAGCAACGGCTTCAGACAGCTGGCGTGATAGCCCGCGTCGCACTTGTCACACAGGAGGATCCATTCAGGCTGCTCCCCGCTGCCGCAGCGCTTGCAGAATCCGTTCGCGTCTTCTTTACCTGAAAATGCATACATTATTCCAAGTTCCATCTAAATTAGTCATTCTTCATACAAAATAACAAGATGGTCAAGTGCCACAGCCAATGGATATCCGGATATCAGGGGCATCATATCACACATGTGGGTTGCCATCTTAGATACAGTTGAAATGTTTTATGTATGTAGTTATGTATGTACTATCGACCAAACGGACGACTTTACACCTTTAAGTTGCTTTTTGTATACACTGGTTCACCCTGCCTCGTATGGTCCTTAGGATTTTGGTAAGGCCTTGCGGTTGTCGATAGTACACACCTCACATCCTTCAATCAACCTAAAATCAACACTGATTGGCGGTAGAAATAGTTAGTGTACGAACGGAGTGAAAAAGCGTCCAGCGGGGCGTTCAGCGTTGCGTGCAAATTCACCGAGCGCCGCTAGGCCGTCACCACAGTAAATATACAGTAAAACATCTTCATACAAACGTGCCGCTCTCGGTTTGAATGTGTGCGTGCGCGCCGCGCGCCATGTCGGCACGCGATTTCACGCACACGCTAGCATAATATATGGGGGAATAAGGTGGCGGCGGGGCGGGCTGTGCAGCGCGACTGTGAGCACGCGCGTACGCTACATGACCGCTTGCGTTCGTCAACTCTCGCCGGCGCGGGCGGCGGACACTTGTCGTAAATTACGAGTATCATGACTTCAAAAAGGGGAAAAAAATATTGTAGTGTTTTCGGGTGCCTCAATAATGATTTCGCAAACCCGGACTTATCATTCTTCATACTTCCTACTCAACCAGAAATGTAAGTACCTACTTATACGTAAATATTATTAGAAAATATGGTATTGTATTGTTTATTTCACAGTTTATTTGCTTTATTAAGAGCGTAGCCGAGTCGCATTTTTCTGAATACTATGTTTAGAGCTAAAGTTTGTTTTAAGAAGTCTAGTTTTACTATAAAATAGAGGATTGAGTACGAAACATCGTTTTGGTAAACATATTTTTCGCGTAGGTATAGTTGTAATAAGGACAATTTCACAATAATTAATATTGCAAATTAATTACTTTTGAAATTATTATTTTTTCTATTGTCTGATGTGTTGTTCAATCCAAATATGGTTCCGGTAGTCTGACGATCGACTTATATACTTGTGTGTACATCGCATTTTTTTGGCCGGCGTTCGGGTCGGCCACTTGACACTTGTTTTTGTTTCGCTTATCGTATGAAAAAAATGTGTTAAGAGGTCTGTTCTTTTTGTTTATTATTGTAAGGTGATGTGTATTATACTAAATGCAACAGTTATTTTTGATATGGTTTCATTTTGTAAATATAACGACTTTTGTATACAAAACTGGGAAACCTGGGAAATAGTCCATCACGCTACCTTCAAGTTCAAAGGAGAATGAGCAACTTACTATGGCACTTGGTTGCGCAACTTTTGACTCAGTATAGTAGTGAAAATTAGACACAAAAAAGGGTTAGCGTCATACTTTAAAACAAGGTTAAATTCAAACTTAAATATTGTGGGGATTTTGAAAAAAAAAAAACTTGTGTACCTGTTGAGGTTATGTACGTTAGGTTATGTTACCAAGGAATCCGTTGCTTCTCTGATTTGGCATCTAGGGAGCGGGTGTGTTAATAAAAGAGAACAGTTCACACAGCGCGACATGTTTTACGCCTAGAACAAATCACCGTGAACGTAAAAAAATGTTTTAACAATACACTTCGCAGCACACGCACAAAAAGAGTCGAATTGCTCGATGTAGGAGTTAGATTTGGAGGAATCCTAAAACTCAACTCGACACGAATTTATATTTGTTAGCAGAAAAAAGCTAAAAACATTATTCTCGGCTTAACCGGCACGTTAGTTAACAAGGTAAACAGAAAATACCATTTTGTTTGAGACATTTTATCGAAAAGTGTTGTGACCAAATAGATTACGGACGCGGAGTCATGATTATAGATTATATCTTAATTGTTTTATTTTTGCCTAGAAATTGCTTTTTAACGCAAGAAATAGTAACATAATTGAAGAATAAAGATAATGACAACTCTCAATACTTTTTAGTTGCGATTATTTTGTTGTTCCACGATTTATGTTAACGGTTAATCGATCGATTACAATTGAAAATAGTCTCGCTTCACTATTATGCAACAAATGACGTATTTGCTGTTCGCTGCTTGTTCGAAAATATTAACTAAAAGTAAAAGTGACAACCCTGGGTATCAACGCAAGAGTAGGCTAATAACTCGGCGGGCGGCCTTAGATAACCTACTGTATATTTATCTACTGTGCCGTCACTCAGGCCACTCGCAGGTGTTTGCATGTGTTTAACACGAACGTCGCACGCCCCGCCCCGCTGGACGCTCGAGTCGAGCGTGCACTTAGGCCGTACCCTTATTATCCCCAGACGAACTCTCTCTTTAGAAATGGCGCTCTATATCTATTAAATAAATCCTGTCCCTTTCCTTGCGTAAATAAGCTTACCTTCTTGTAAAGTACGTGCTCTTTTTAGAGGCTCGACGGGCTCACCACTCTCCAAGTCGGACTCCGGTGAGAATTCGTGATCCGATTTGTTGAAGACAACTGTTGAAACGAAAATAAACTATATTTTAACGTTATTTCATGTGATATAGTTCTAAGGCTACGTTTTTGGATGAGTTCTTATTGGTGTTGTAATCGTATCAGACAGTAATGGCTAATGTAGTGTTAGCTGTAGTGATTGGATGTTCATATTTTCCCCATGTATTATTTTTGCGCTTTGTTGTTTGTTGCGTCAAATTAGGCGCACATAAATATATTTATTTTCAATCTTTCTCAAAGTGAACACAATCATCAGGAATCCATCCCCTTTAACCAGATATGCAGATGACTACAGGAGTTCATCCACATACAAGCGGAGAGCTGGTGGTCCCAGACAGCAGGCTGCAGTCCAGGGAGGCTACCAGACGTTTATTACGCCTGGACCGGAATGGCTTGCGCCTGGTGACTGGGACCATCACAGGGCACTGCTGAGGAAACCGTTGCGCATTTACTCTTTAAATGTACAGGCGTCACTTAGATTAGAGCAGACACCCTCGGGCCACCCAAATCTTTCACAGATGTTCTGAACAAACCAGGAGATGTGATCAACTTCTGGAGGGAGGTGGGTTGGTAGGAATAACCACCGACGGCCACCACGGCCAACGCACGATGGTCCACCTGAGGACTTAGTGATGAAATCAAACCCTCTAACATTGAACATTATTAGAAAATTATTGATTTGTGACTTGAAACTGTACTTACGTTCAGGCTCCTCATGTTCATGTAACCCAAACAGAGGTTCATCGGAGTCGGAATCCGGCTCGGGACCGGTCGAGTGATCGGAGCGCCACTCCGTCTTCCGTCGCCGACGCTCGCCATCCGAACTACTGGCGCCACTCGCGCGCCATTCCTTTTCGTCTTCTTCTTCTTCCTTGTTCTGATCAAACGGAAACAAGAAAAGAGCTTAAGAGACCTAACAAAATCAGCGAAAAAAACAATCCTGCGTCGGCTTGGCCATAAAAAGTTAAATGGTCGATACCATAGCGCGAGATATTAAAAGACCAAATCACCACTGTAAAGAGCTGATCACGTTGTAGAGTTCTAGACAGTTATAAAGCGCGTTTTTTAGCGGTCAAGATCCATGTCAAAAACCTCGGATATGCTATTAAATTCTGAAATTAGTCTTATGAAATCTGAGGGTAAGCAAGATACATTCTGAACAGCAAGTGGTGTCCTCACCTTTTTCTTATGTATTTTCTTGAGTTCCCTCAGTGCGACTTCCTCCAAGTGTCGTCTGTCGGCTTCTTCCTTGATCTTCATCTGCGCGATCCGTCGCGACTGCCGCACGGGCGCTGCATCGGAATCATCCGAACCCGCGCCTCCCTTACCATTCTTATCCTTGCTTGACTTGCCCTTATCATTGCTAGTCTTCCCTTTATCAGTACCGGATTTTCCCTTATCTTTAACTTTGATCTTCTTTTTCACTAGTTTCTTTGTAGTTTTTTTGCCAGCTGAAAGAATGCGCTGCACATCGATATTTCGTTCTACTGCGTAATCGCAGATTTTGCTTGCAGAATACAAGAAATTATTGTATAAGATTTACATAAGAAAAAGTGAAAGACATCAATAAAAAGGTCAGCAGGCAAATAAGGCTAATAATAAATTAAACCATTTAAAGAAAATGCAAAATCATTGTCTGACATGATAAAATGCAACAGATTTATTATAAACTAGCTTTTGCCCGCGGCTTCGCTCGCGTTAAGTATTATTATTAATTACGTATATTTTTGCGGCTTTACTTTTGTTTAGCGTGTGTAAAAAATTTGGGCCTACAAAACTTCTTTGTATACAATATTCTTAACTAATCTGTCATTAGGCGCTAAAACTATCAAGCGATTGGGTGAACTTACTCGTGAGCAAGCAACATAAAACTGTCCATGAGAGAAGCAATGTTCTCTCAAGTCATCATCTTCCTGCCCTTGTCCCATGTTACTTGGGGTCGGCGCAACACGTTTTCTTCTTCCATTCTCCCCTGTCAACCGTCACACTATCATTCACTCCCTTCTCTTTCATATCATTCTTCACACAATCCATCCATCTTTTCTTCGGCCTTCCTCTCCCTCTCCATCCATCAACATGTATATTCATCACTCTTTGAGTCACATGCGTTTCGTCCCTTCTCATCACATGCCCATACCAAGCCAAACGATTTCCTTTCAACTTTTCTGTCACTGGCGCCACTTTCAAACTTCCTCTTATATACTCATTTGTTACTTTATCCATTCTCGTCACTCTACACATCCATCTCAACATTCTCATCTCCGCTGCATGCAATCTTTTTTCATCCGTCTTCTTCACGGCCCAGCATTCAGACCCATAAAGTACGACAGGCCTTATCACGGACTAATAAATTTTCCCCTTTAACTTGAGGGGCATCCGTGGGTCGCAAGTTGTTCCTGTGACCTGTCGCCATTTCATCCATCCTGAGTTGATCCGGTGCGTTACGTCTCGGTCTACTTCGCCATCTCCTTGGATAAGCGACCCGAGGTACCGAAAGTCGGAACAGATCGATAAGGGCATTCCGGTGAGAGATATGGGCACAGGACTGGAGAGACCGCCAAAGTCACAAAACAGATACTCAGTTTTGGTCCGACTTACTCTCAGGCCAACGGTCTCGAGTCTTTCCCACCACACCTCCAATCTGCTCTGGACCTCTAAGCCGTTCTCGGCAATCAGCACAATGTCATCAGCGAACAGCATACACCAGGGAGCCGCTTCCTGGATTTCAGATGTAAGAGCATCCATTATCAGCACGAAGAGGTAAGGGCTGAGTGCTGATCCCTGGTGCAAGCCGACAGCCACATTGAAGCTGCCAGTAGTGCCCACTGTAGACCGGACTTGGGTACTGCATCGGCTGTACATCGCTCTAATCAACTGCACATACTTCCCTGGCACACCTTTCTCCGTCAGCGCCCACCACAAAACTTCACGAGGCACGAGGAACTTCACGAGGCACTCGGTCGTATGCCTTTTCGAGGTCAACAAATACCATGTGCAAGTTTTTATGCGCACCTCTGTATTTCTCGCACAGCTGGCGGATAGCAAAGATGGCATCTGTTGTTCCTCGACCAGGCATGAAACCGAATTGGTTTTGCGAAATTTCACTCTCTTCTCTCAGTCGCCTTTCAATAACTTTCTTCCAAGCCTTCATACTATGTGACATTAGCTTTATTCCTCTATAGTTGTTGCACTCCAGCACATCACCTTTGTTTTTAAAGATGGGCACCAGCGAACTGTTACACCATTCGTCAGGTATAGCTTCTTCCAGCAACAACTTATTGAAGAATAAAGCTAACCACGTCCATCCATCTACTCGTAATAACTTCCACACTTCAACTGGTATTTCATCCAAACCTATTGCTTTACCATTCTTCATCCCATTTATTGCTATTCTCACTTTATCCATACTAATCATTCTCACTAACCCCTCATTTACTGGTTTATCCCCAAGCACACCACTCCAGTCATTCTCCTCATTCATTAGTCTTTCAAAATAGCTCTTCCACCTATCCTTTATTTTCTCATCATCTGAAAGAACCATTCCAGTTTCACCCTTTATACACTTTATCTTACAAATATCTCTCGTCTTTCTCTCTCTAGCTCTAGCAAGCCGGTAAAGATGTTTTTGGCCTGCTGGATTATCCAGTGTGTTATAAAGCTTGTCCTGGGCTTTTTGAGAGTTTCCAGAGTTTTTGAACCAAAACTACTAAACCGAAACAAAGCAAATGCAATCCAAAATATGCCAAGAAAAGAATAGCCAAAATCGTCAAATATAATCCGGTAGAAATATTTAGGTTTAGTATGTACTATACAGCAACCAAAACAATTGTAACGACGAACAACATCCAACCAACTGCGTACAACTAACCATAGTAGCTCCAATCTTTAATTTCAGTTCAATCAGTCGAAAATCTAAGAAGATTTATACAAACTTTCATCCCCTATTTTATCCCCTTGGGGGTAGAATTTATCAAAATCCTTTCTTAGCGGATGCCTACGTCATAACGTCTACCTGCATGCCAAATTTCAGCCCGATCCCTCCAGTGGTTTGGGCTGTGCGTTGATAGATCACTATGTCAGTCAGTCAGTCAGTCACCTTTGAGTTTTATATATTTAGATCAATCAATACATATTTTCTGGCTCTCATATTGGTATAATAAAAAACATTACCTATACTATAGAGAGTCTCCTCCTCAGATTCGTCACTTGATTGTTTCTCAAGAAGTTTGGCTTCTACCTTTTTTCTGTAAAAATAACGTTGTTTCATACATAATTAGGAACACTAATGCCCGTTTTCACCAACTCTAAGTGACACTTAAATGAATCCCAAAATAAACATGCACTGTTGGATTTTCAACACTAGGCATGAAAGCGCCGAGAGTTGAAAATCCAACAGTGCAATAATATTTAGGGATTCATTGCAATTTTTAATATTCTGTATGCTGCATGTTTTATACAAGGTGTAACATAAATAACGCATAACCTCTTAACGGGTCATTGTACTCATCATTATGAACAACATATACTATGGGACCAAACCTGAAATCGCGAAAATAAAATTAGCTGTACTGAACAGCTGATTTTTTTTTTTCAAGATTTTTCACAACCAAACCTGATTTATGTTCGCATAATCCGTCAAAATGTACTGAACATGTACAATGTACAATGACCCCTTTAGAGGTTGTGCGTTATTTAAGATACACCTTGTATAAGGATAATGGATTGTTGCGGCAGGTGGTTCCAAGGCCGTCAATACGCTCAGAGTTGGAGTGGCGATTAAAACAATATTTAATCACGACGATCATTCATAGTAGAATTCTGTAGGGAATGCTCACATAATAGTGTAATACTGTCAGATATTTTTACAAAAATACTCTCAATTACCTGGTAGATGTGATGATTTTCTTAGGCTTAATTTTGAGGCGTTTGCCACTTGTGATGGGTTCGTCATCTTCACTTTCACTTTGAGATTCAGATTTATTTTTATCGCTCATTGTAGCATCTAATAGCGACCTTTTTAAAGATTTACACTCTTTCTTACCATTGTCATTTGCAGTTTCTTTGTCGCTATTATATACACTGTTGTCAATCTTTTTAACTATCTTTTTTCTTTTAAATTTTCCCTTATGTGCTTTGATTTTCTTCCGTTGCGCTATAGGATTGCTTTCAACGTTATTCAAAGTGTCTTTCTTAGTTTCACTGTTTTCTACACTATCTCCTGTTTCATTGGAATGTGTGTTTACGTCACTTTCGGGAGTGGTTTCTAACCGGAGCTTCTTTGGAGGTAAGGGGTCTTCTACTTTAAGTTCTTTATCAGGACTCTTCTCTTTCTCATTGTCTGTGTTGACAGTATCTTCTTGATCTACAGAAGATACACTACTCTTTCTCTTCTCTATTATACTTGTTTTACTATCGTGACAATTATCAGTCTCTGAGTTAACTACTTCTGTACTTTTGTTTAGTTTTAAATTCCTGGCTATATTACTTTTCTTTTTAACTTTACCCCTCCCCTTTTTAGCATTATTCTTTTTAGGACTTTCACTATCTGTAGTACTCTTATCATTACTAGCTTCTCTTTTTAAATCGTTTTCAGTAGTTTTCGTAGAATTGGAGCCATCCGATTGTTCTAAATCGCGCACACAATGTTTTTTTGAGTCAGTATTTAAAACTTCTGTGCTATCATTTGATTGATTTTTTAAAGATCTCTTAGTCACAGAAGGTAAACTACTTTTTAACTTAACATTTTTAACTAAATTATTTTTATTGCTTGAATTTGACAGTTCACTGTGTTCACCATTTACACACTCTTCACTACCATTTTCCTCAGCAGAATTCTCTTCAGGACTGTGTGCTTGTTCAATGGTTTCTGGGTTACCTGTGTCATTGTCATAACCCCAACCTTCTCCATAAAAAAACATAACAGGTTCTGATATTTCTTCTCCAATAATATAGGAACTATCACAATCCGCTCCATTTCCTTCACCAGTCACAAGCATTACCGGTTCTTCTATTGCTTCGCCCACTTCTTCGTCTTTATTTTCTTTTTCACTTGAAGCTTCTCTGTTTTCTTCTGTTGAGTCTTGTTCTTCTGGTATAACTTTTTCTTCTGGTGTTTCTTTTTCTTCTGATATTACTTTTTCTTCCGAGGCTACTTTTTCTTCCAAGGCTACATTTTTTTCTGATGCTACTTTTTCTTCTGACGCTACTTTTTCTTCTGATGTTTCTTTTTCTTCTGTTGTAGGTTTTTCTTCCGTTATTATTTTTTCTTCTATTAGGGCTAATTCTTTTTTTTCTATTGTTCGTTCTGGCGACTCTTCTTTTTTGGGACTTTCTGCATGTTCATTTGCTTCTACTTTTTCTTCTGTTTCTACAGTTGCTGGTTTATCTAATGGCATGTCTGTTTCTGTGGCAGGCTCATTGCATTCAGTAACTTCTTCTTTCTCTTTTTCTACTTCTACGTCCTCTTCTTTCTCTTCCGTATGGTCAGTAGTAGACTCTTCTGCTGTAGGTTCCACTTTTTCAGATAGTGGATCTTCTTCTTTTTGTTCTTCAGCTTCTTGGTCTGATTCAGATTCTGGACTTAGGAACTCTTCTTCATTTTCTTCGTCTTCACCTTCGGATTTGTTAGACTGTAAAAGGTTAGAGTGTTTGTGAGTTGAGCAATAACAAGAAAATATATTTAGATAACATTTTCTCGAAGGTAAAAAGTCTCCTATTTGAAAACAGAATATATACAGGGCATTATTCCTTCCAGGATGTGATAGACCCATTTGCAACAAATAAGCACCCCATAATGCCTAAGCGTCCTTAATTGTTAAAAACAACTATAAATCATGCGCGTAAAGTTAAATTTACATAAAAGTATGTTTATATCATAACTATAACTTCTTCTAAGTAATGAGGAGCCGCAGTCAAAGCTAAAGTAGGTGTCGCTCTAGTCGACTGTACCTTATTTACCTTTCTGACAGTACTGTGACTGCTATTTATGAGATTTTAAAATGTAATTCGACTATAATATGTACGCGTTTATGACTGTGCCTCAACTAAAAGTTGAGCTCCGTAAAAGGAACGCAACAACTGCCGGCAAAATGGTTGATTTGATTGAAAGGTAAACACTTAAAATATTTGCAGTTATGTTTGTTTGTGAGCCTTTTTCTATAAGCCACAGACTAACATTTCTGTTTTTTTTTTTATATATATATTACATTCGTATGAACGAAACCAAAACTTTGGTGCTGACTGCGACCTCCAAGACGACACTGTATACCTTTGTCCACCTTCTGATACATTCAGAGACATAAATGCAGATAATCCTTTACAAATGATTAACAGACAGGTAATACAGGAGTATTTTGAAAAGTAAGTACCAATATTGATTGATTAAATCTTCAGGAGACTCCTTTACCTGACAGATTAGCTAATATAATATTTATTTTGATGACAATAAATTTATTTTATTAGATAATAATCTTCATTCTTTTGTTTCATAGTTAAAGTACTTAACCTAAATAACAGCTTCTTTACGAATCTGCCATGATTTGAACTTCCCATGATAATCCTTTACTGTGAAATGCGCAGCACACAATCATGCAATACTACTTGCCTTAAAGTTTTAATATGTAACACCAATTCCCATTGTTTTCTGCACTTACTTTCTTTAGGATACAAATGTATTCTTCTGTTTATACAATTTAATGCACTACATTAAGACATTTTGGACGAAATTACGGAAAATAGTAAAGCTAAACTTAGTAGATTGCAAAAAGCCATATGATTTGACAGCTATTATATCAAAACAAGGTACAGTTGATTGTGCGCCATCTATTGTGATAAAAAGTTAGTTTTCCTCCCCATTGGAGACAGTTTTAAGTGTTACTTTTTTTGAGACTGTCCTTCTTAGGTTTTTTAAAATATAAGGATATCAATGATAGATGGCAATTTCTATTAAAGTGTAAAAATGCAGACTAATCAATAGCATATATTGCTGTTGCATTGTAAAATCTAACTTTCTCAATTTGCATAAATAAATTCACAACTTTAAGGCCGTTTTCTATCATGCGGATAGCATCCGCATGCGTGTCTGGCGCGAGTGCACGCGCCGCCCGCATCCTATCGTTTCGTACATACTTTTCCTGACGCATGCCATACGTTCGCGGGACGCGGGCAGTTTGCGAGTGCATCACACGCGCTAATCTCACGCCTGCCAGTGAGATGTGGGCCCAAACCCGTGTAACCAGAAAAAGGCCCCTACAGTACTGTTCCAGCTGTGTTCTACACCTCAACATGCACATAAGGTTCTTATTTTTTAATAGGTAATAAACATCCTTCTACAGTTATCAAGTACTTTCAAAATCGGTCTAGTAAATTAGCCTTAAAACATGCTAAAAGACAGCATTAATTATTTATTCAAACTTCATGCTACTAAAGACTTAATGCCTTAGACATTCTCTAGCAGCCTACCAAGGTTAGTGAAGAGATAACATGGCAGGCATGGCATTTATAATATTACTGTGGATAACATTGAAACATGCCATATGTTATGTATTTGATAAAATCACCTTATCAGTTACTGCCAACAGTGGTGGTACCTCAGCACTGCTTGAGTCTTCATTGACGTTGGTATTAGTTGCAAACAGTGGACACACATCCTCTCCACTTTTTAGTTGTGATATCACTTTCACCAGTTCTTCTCGGGTTCTGCATAGAAAAGGACAATGAATAGCACAAAATCCTGTTACAGTAAAAATAAAATAGGTAGACAAAAAAACATTTATTTTTATGGACATTTCTGGGCACACATTTCGTTCATGAAATATAATTATTGAAATTACTTTCAAATGCAAATAAGATTGAAGTACCTCTAACATTGCAATTCATTCATTGTATGTAGAACAGGGCATTAGGAATTCAGTACTCCATATATCTCCATAAATATCAGTCAGTAACTCACCTAGCTACAAGCTGCCATGTCTCCTCATCCTGGTCTTCTTTATACAAACAGAGATTGGCCTCATGGTCTACTTGCAGCCAGTACACACAACCATTCTTGTCTCTGCCCACTGGATCTAATCTTAACTCCTTACAAGATATTGCATTGACAGCATTCTTGAATTTTGGATGGCAAGTAAATTGGAACTCTAGTAACAGCTGTCAAGGAATATAATAATTATCGTTTATTAATTGAAAAAAATATTGCTCAAAAATTAGAGTAATGTTTGTAGACCAAAACAATTGACATAGAAACATGAAGAATCCAAAATATGTTGGCTGCCAGCCATAATTTTTTAATAAATAAAATCACAAATACAAAGAGAGAATACAGTGTTTTGGATATTTTTACTTAGCACATGAGGCATAAAAACATGCTAAAAGTAATTTAAGTATGTAGATAAAAGTAAACACATTGAGCTCATGACCATTACAAGTACCACACATTGACAGCAGCACTTACACAAGTGTATGAATCATTTGTGAAAGTGTTTGCAATCAATGAGATTAGACGCACATCATCTTTAGAAAAAACTGAGTAGGCGTAATTACCTTCAATACTTTCAATTTGACCGTAGTGCTAGCTTTCTTGTAAGAGAACCTCTCGATCTCCCAGGCTTCCTGATGGTGACCTTGTTGATGGCAGAACTTTATCATGAACCTCTCCCATCTGTTGCTCGCCACCGTTTTATGAGCACGGCGTAGAAGTCTCAAATGTAACTCCTTCAATGGATCCAACACTAACAACAAAAAAACTTATAAGATGTTTGTTTATAATTTGAAATGACGGATCTACAAAGATAACTCACCTTCCTGTGTATTCTCTATTAATTCTTGCAATTTAGATATCGTAGGAACCTCTAAGCCGTACAATTTACCGAATGTTTTTAGAAACGAGTAAATAACAGCGAAATTAGGATCATTCGCACACGAAATTTCACCATCGGACGCCATCGTCGGAACTTAGCAAGCTTTTTCACTAAACATCACTAATGGTTCTAAATACAGATATATGGTTATTTCACTTAGACCTAAAGGGAAGTTGTAAAACATGTACATGATTCACGAAAATATCTTCATTTTATGTGCACTCAAAGCTTCTTTTCTTATTTTCTACTCTAGAAAATAAAACTCGATGACAGCCATCGCTCCATAAACTATTAAATTATTTTTTTAAGTAAACATAGAAATAGTGACAGATGTTATAATATTTATGGTAAAGACAATAAACTGTAAAATAAATCGAAATATTAGGCTTGGTATGCACTGTGGGTTTTCCCAAGGATAAACTAGCTTTAGCTCCAGGCATGGGGAAAAGTCTCTACTTTTCCCCATGCCACGATGTTTCACTTCTGTAATAGGCATACGTGAACATATTCACGAGAATCTTGTATTTCAAATTAATTATTATGGAGAATATTACGCAGGTATCAATATTAGATTGAGTAGCTAATAATAAATAGGTTCACTAATATTTGACTAATACCCAGTAATAGGTATAGTATCATAATATGCGATAACTAATATATTCAATAATAGGATAATCTAAAAATTATCCTAATATAACATCTCTAAGGAAAAGGCTATGATTGGGGGTTTGACTAAATAAAAAACCAAGACACAGTGCTGCGAAAAGTACAGAGGAGCATGCGCAAAACTACAAGTCGCTTTGTGCGTACACGCTCTCACGCACACATTTACACTAAACAACAAAGCAGGTCAGTGTTCTGAATATGATTCGCGACCGTAACCATAGATTGGTTACATTTAAATTTTGAAACATCTCCTTTCATGAATATACGTTCAGTAGTTTTTGCGTGAAAGAATAACAAACATCCATCCATCCTGACAAACTTTCGCATGTATAATATAAGTAGTAGGACAGGCAGTAGGATAAGCAAGAAGTAGGATGGTACGGAACCCTCGGCGCGCGAGTCCGGCTCGCTCTTGACTGGTTTTTATGTATTTGAAAGTGCGAACTACCAAGTTGCAATATTTACGAGTAGTGCAAAATAACTGCTCCTGAGTTTGGGTGTAGTAGGGGAGCATGGGGATCAGTGGATAATATTTAATTGTAAGTAATACTACCTATATTGCTGTGCCCTAACAGAGTCCATAATGTACTTTAGCTTGAAGCCTTAAGTAACATCTTATAAACACTATGGTATGCTGCTGTAACTTCACTTTTTCCACCCCAAGTTGGCCAGTATTTGGACATATTTCTAGTAAATTTTGAAACTACATGACTTCGATATGAATGAATCCAGTTGTTTTTTATTGTTGCAAAGTATCCACTGTGACCCATCCATGGGTCACAGTGGATACAGGTGTTGGGTTACAATGGATTGTATGGTGCACGCTGAATAATGTTTATTTATAATCCATTAATTAAGTATTTTAGTTTTTTACCCATGGTGGGGCACTGGGCTGTCGGCTTGCGGCGACTCCTGCCGAATGCACTGTATTGGCAAGCTTGGTATCATCTATCCTACTAATATTATAAATGAGAAAGTTTAGATGTTTGTTACTCAATCACGCAAAAACGGCTGAACGGATCTGGGTGGGCACATAAATTCTTTATAACCTAGATTAACACATAGGATACTTTTTATCCCGGTAGTACGTTCCCGTGGGATAATTACCGGCCTCAACGCGGGCGTAGCCGCAGGCGAAAGCTAGTAGTAAATATGGCGGTGCATTTGGCAGCGCGCAGGAAGACCGACATGCTCATCCCGCCGCCCCCGATGTCCCCGTCTGCCGAAGGCAATGCCTCCGTCGGGACCCACGCAATGGGCATTGTATCTTGGTGGGGCACTGAGCTGCTGGGGTGTGGGCTTGCGGCGACTCCTGCCGAATGCACTATCTCTTGACAGGCTTGGTATCATCTATAGTAAATAAGTAAATATGGCGGTGCATTTGGCAGCGTGCAGGAAATACGTCTCATTTATACGTATAAATCAAAAATCAAAATCAAAAGTCATTTATTCAAACTAGGCTGAGATTGCTGAGAATCAGCACTTTTTGAACGTCAAAATTACATAAGACAGTCCCCCAAAACGCCCGCCCTTCACCACTTCCTAGTGCTTTAGCTGGGGAGAAGAAGTGGCGCAACAAACTCCCCAGCAGCACAGCTGTCTGTTCAGTTAAAAAAAATAAAAAATAATTGAATCTATACAACACTGCGCATAATAATTTAGGTACAGACGCCAGCACATCAAGCTACTACAATCTGTCAGATTTCTTTAATAGATTTTCGACTTTATTGCTAAGGCATTAGGTTCAAGGATTGATTGGGAAAATCTGACAGTTTCGGGTAGGTTGACCTGCTGGCGTCTGTACATTAAGCAATACAAAACATTAAATGAAATTATTTGCTATAAGTAAGCTAGCACACGCCAATATACCAAAAAAAAAAAAAAACGAAAACTATAGTCAAGCAGAAATAAAGATACAAAACTAAAAAACGTAAGCAGAACTTTATACCTAAATAAAGGCCTCCAGTAATAAAGGATGTGCCCACTTACATATATGAAGATTGTATATGAAGCTGAAACTCGAAGTCACAAATGATAAACTAGGACCATCGAAGTAATATAAACAAAGTTAATTACTAATAACAAAACAAAACCAAGGACAGCAAGACGACCAGTCACCACAAGCAGCACCCGTTCACGAGCATAACGCAGAGTTCAGCCATCACCCCCCTCGCCATATTTGAGGGAAGGAGGCAACCCGACCCCCGACGCTACCGCAAGCAGTGACATCTAAGGGAGCATGACGAACTTGCTGCCGGTTGCTCAGGCAAGAATAATATGATCGGTTGTCGAGGTCGCTTGCTTGCTTCGTCCCTTTCAATATATATCACTTTCATGTCTTTGAAAGTGTGAACTACCAAGTACATACTGTGTTGAGTGTGAAATTAACGTTCCCGACTCCCCAGAGACTACGACTCCCTACCACAAACTTACGTATATAGTAGTCTCCCTATTTATTAGTTATACTCTTTGGTAGTAGTTCTCCCTACTAAAATAAGCCGATCGTATTTAACCTTAGAATAATAACTAAAGCGACTAAACTAACTGCTTTAGTTATTATTATAAGTATTTGACTATCTTGAATTGTCTTTTTCTTAGAACTTCGATATTTGCTAGAGCGATAGAATGTCAGCCAGTAATATAAGATTGCCCATTGTATGAAACCTTTACAGTGCCTACTGTCTTTCCTGACGAATAACAACGAACCCCCCGTATTATATACTAACTACTGCCCGACACTTCGCCCGCGTGTTTCTTGTCCCCCAACCCACCCCGTCGCATGTCGCATCGCATCGCCTGCCCGCGCTGTTACTTCGTTTTCGCTTACCATTATATCTGACTTTTTATTGTTACTCGGCTTTTAAGGGTCCTAGCGTGATGTTAAATAGCCTGTTGCCTTCCTAAAGAATTGGGCTATCAAAATGCAAAAAGATTTTTTTCAAACCCGTCTGGTAGTTTCAGAGATTAACGCTTTCAATAAAATCCTTTAGCTTTATTATTAGTATATATTAGTCTATGCAACAAACTGAATAAGACGCCAACGTGTGAACACTGCGGAGCGCACCAAGATCCTTTGATGCGTGCACGAAAAACCGACACTATTTGGTTGGCCGGCCAGCTCTGGTCGCCAACTACCGACATACGCAAATAGACCTCTACACGTCGACCCAACATGCTGGCCCAGCACCTTGGCCCAATGTGTACAGCGGCTTGCGAGCTTGCTTTGAGATCCTGCCTGAATTCACCCTACCACTAAAGTGAATACATAATATGCAGGCTGCGAGCAAGCAGACCATTGGCCATCACGACAGTACCTACTGCTATAATATTAAGCAAAGTACGACACCGAAATGCGCGCGAATTATACTTTCTCAGAGACTATCGTCGCAATATTAAATTTGTGTTCTCGTTTTTAGCTGCATGTCTGTGTACAATTTATTTTTTATCAATTTGCATAGTTCATTTGGACATAATACATATATTAATAACTAGCGACCCACCAAGATACGCACGGGTGCAGTTTACTGATCGAGATTGCCCCTATCAGGGGGCCCCAAAGCAACTGGGGCCCCGACGTGTATGAGCAAAATTTCGTAAAATATTATCCAAAACCTCAAATTCTTATTAGTGGGAGGCCGGTAACGCTTTGCTTTTTCTTGCATTCTCTTAATAAAATGAAAGCTTAACCAATCCCAGTCCCAATTTTCGAGCTTGTTTCACTCGCTCTATCTGTGTATTTATTTTGAAAAAAGAAACAATTCACGCCTTTTAAGTTTTGCCACAGTCGAATTTATTGGGATAGAACTAGCTATGCTAATAAACGTGAAACCACATCAAAAACTGTTGTTTATGTAGAACAGTTTAACTTTGACTTATTGAGTGGTCGAGAATAATTCAATAAAACCAAAATTCCGAAGCAAGTTTTTCATAAAATGCACGACAGCATTTTTTTGAGCTCGTGGATCGAATTATATAAATACGAAAATGAAATGAAAAATATATAATATAATTATATCTTTTAAATAATGGTTTAGTCCATAGCGGCCTCAGAATTTTGAAATAATATGTATATAGAATATCTATAAAAAAAACCATTTAAAACCATAAACTACAAAATTTTTCCTTACTGCAATTATATAGGGTGTTTGGTAGATGGGTGCAAAGCCTGAAGGGGGTGATATCTTAGACCATTTAGAACTTATTAACCCTAGAAGCCCAATCTACGTAAATTTGACGTATACCGCGGCGAAATATCTCTGTCTCTTTCACGTTTACCGTCGGATCGCCGCTAACTTCTGAACCAACTCAGTAGCCATTGAGACTTCGCAGGACGCAGTTGCGTCATCTCGGTAAGTGCCGCCATTTTGTTGTAATAGAGAGGTTGCACGTCATTTTGACGTATAATTGGGCTTTGTGTAACTTTTGAAATTGTTTCTAATTTTTTATTTTTGTGATTTATTTGAGTTAATCGTATTGTTTCGCTACATTTTTCATATAATATTAATATTTTCAGGTTGAATACAAAATGGAGTCCCGTCAACGGCTAAACCAGGACGAAATAGCTACAATTTTAGAAAATGATGACGATTATTCTCCGCTGGATTCGGACTCCGAGGAAGAAGATCGTGTAGTTGAGGATGATGTCTGGAGTGATAACGAGGACGCGATGGTCGACTTCGTTGAAGATACAAGCAGGCAAGAGGACCCCGATAACAATATTGCTTCTCGGGAATCACCTAATCTTGAGGTAACTTCATTGACTTCACACAGAATAATTAGTTTGTCTCAGCGGTCAATACGTGGAAAAAACAACCATGTATGGTCAACTACAAAGGGACGTACGACGGGAAGGACTTCTGCTATCAATATTATACGCACAAATAGGGGACCAACGCGAATGTGTCGCAATATTGTTGATCCATTGCTCTGTTTTCAACTTTTTGCCATAATTGTATTAATAAAGAGTATTTTTAACTTAAAATGTATTTTATTTATTAATTAAAACTTCAATTATGATAACTCATGCAAAAATATAGTTCATTAACAGAAAAAAATAGGAAAACTCTGAAGTTTTATTTTTACACGTCATTTTTACGTATGATTGGGCTTTATAGCTAGTTAAATATGATTGGGCTTCTAGGGTTAAGCTAAACATGTCTTAGACGAAGTTTGTTCCTTGTATTTTTTTTTAAACTCTGAGGTTTTTAACAAAGATACCCATTTTTTTCAATTAATTGTTAATAGTGTCCAGTAAAAGCTGTTATGTTATTATTTTTTTATTTATGTAATGTATGATTACTCAAACAAAATAATCCCCAAGCATCTGTGTTATCAGAGAAACATTCTACGCCATATTCAAGTTTAAGAAACTTTTAAAAATCAAAAACATGTTTTGTTTACGGCACAATAAAAAGATAAAAAAATAGCCTCAGTCGTTCAAACCCTTTTAAAAACATGCTTGGTTATTGCCCTTTCTTTTGAGGTACTATTTACGCAGATATCTCATTAGCTCTTGGAATTAGGATGTACAGACGCCAGCACATGAAAGTTACTACAATCTGTCAGAAAAAACATCAGAGTTTAAAAAAAAAAAACAAGGAACAGACTTCGTCTTTAAAGACAAGTTTAGCTTAATAAGTTCTAAATGGTCTAAGATATCACCCCCTTCAGGCTTTGCACCCATCTACCAAACACCCTGTATATACGTAAAATGTATACCAGAATAAACAAAATAAATAAAAAGACTCAAAATAAGCGTAATACAACTACCTTTGATTGCTACATAATGTGATGCGTCGCTTTGCTTCAATTACCTAATCGACAATCATACAGACACGAAAAACGACTTTGTTTTTATCAAGGTTTTTAGATTATAGTTATGATCAATTAACAAACACGTTAATAAATAAGTAACTAAAAAATACAAGTTTACTATTTCGTGAGTCATATCAACATCACTACTTCTGTCAAATGATTCCACAGGCTCATTGATCTTTATAACCTGTGGTGAAAAAACCCCATTGAGTGAAACGAGTGTTTGGTTTCGTTTAGTTTTGAGATTTGAGTAACTGCTTTGTTTCGTAGTCTTAAGATAATTAACTTCTAATAACAGCCAAGATGTCTTCAGTATGTTGTGGAACAAAAAAACAGAAACTAAACAACTCGTACAGTAACAATATAGATCGACCTTTGAATGGTTACCAAGAGTCTGTAGCTATTTCTGATATGTGTTACTTTTGTTTCGATGTTTTGTATTGTCAGCTGCACAGTATGGACCCTCCACAGACGCCAAACTTTACTAATGATGCCTAGTAAGTGGTTTACTCTTGTAAGTACAAATACAGCCTATCATTATAGTCTCCCCTTTTGGACATGCTTTGTTGAGCTACCTCCACATCTTTTGTTTCAAATGAGGTCAGTCAAATGAATTAAACCTTTTATGTTTTGTTGTATGAAACCTTATATTAAGCCACAAATACTTGCACATTTCACTTTCACTCAATTTACATATTGTATGAATGTAAACATAAATGATTTATGTTTGCTCATATATGACACCCACACAAAGGCAATTTTGTTTTTTATTCGCGGTCAGTACACCTCCACTCCCATCACCTTCCAAGAATGTGCATGCTAATATATTCTTTATGTTAAATTTAATAAAGCTTAAAATGGTGTACACAGTTTTACTATTGTGTGGCTGTGTTAACTACTATTACAGAATATCTAATGTGCAATAAAGCTAGACTTTACCTAATGTTTGAAGATCTTTATTTTTTTTGTGATTCAGTTGTTCTCATTAGTTAAACATGATGTAATTTATTTTTCAGTCCTTTATTTGTGACATGGAAGATTGGTAAGGAGCACCGTCTTCGAGGATGCATTGGGACGTTTAATGCAATGCATTTACACTCAGGTACGAGTCTAACAATGGGTATCACTGCACAGATGCTTGTATTTGATTGATTAAATATTTTAACATGCAAGTGTGTGTTCAAAGAATATTGTGATACGGTCTGACCTTGTTGACTTATTAGTGGGTAGGTACAATAGCAATAATACATTAGCAATACCTCATAATCACATCACAATACTCTGTTATATTATATGAAGGAGATAACATTTCATTTCAATATGTATACTTGGCTAAACTCAAATCATTATAAACTTATTAAGAAGTGAAAATCTTCTTTAACCGGTTGAAAGCCATAATTATAGAAACAATTAAAAAGCCATTGTGTGTCACATACATCTGCGTTTCCAGCTGTCAAGTCAAGTTTGTGGAAGATACCAGTTTAACCAAACTGATATAACTACTGAGATATAAATATCATAATGAGCATCAAATTAATATGAATTTCACTCCATCAAATATTGAATTTATACAGGGTTATTGGTAAAACACCAACAACCTCTTAAAGGGTCATTGTACTCATCATTATGGACAACTTTTACTATAGGACCAAACCTGAAATCGCAAAAAAAAAACAGCTGTTCAGTAGCATGTTCGCATAATTCATCAAAATTTACTGAACAGCTGATTTTTTTTTGTGATTTCAGGTTTGATCCCATAGTAAAAGTTGTTCATAATGATGAGTACAATGACCCCTTACGAGGTTGTGCGTTATTTAAGTTACACCTTGTATATAAATTTATATAAATTCAATATTTGATGGAGTGTGAGAAGCTGAAATTGATTGAAATAATATTTCCTGGTCTCACAAACAATGACTTAAAACAAAGAAATTGTTGATTTTTCTTCATATTGTAGGAACTGAACAGAATTGAATAAACTTTGTGCTGCACTTGTATTTTGTTTAAATAAAACACCTCAGTTTAATTGTTTTGGATTCTGTAGCGTTTTCTCACAGTCACAATGCCTTGTAGGTTGTCACAGACCAGCTGATACCTCATTCACCATTGTTTTTTAACCAACTTTAAAAAAGGAGAAGGTTATCAATTTGTCACATATATATATATTTTTTTATATTACATATTTCCAAGTTGAAACCTATGACTTTCATTAAATATCAGCCTGATCACTCTAATGTTGCTGCATTCTGTAAACAATCCCGAGAACAGACTAGTGAGCACAGTTATAATTTTCACAGGGGAGAAATATTCTTTAGATGTCTTACAAAAGTCCTACAAAGTGAATGGCTGGCTTATTCTATGCCGGACCCACACAATAAAACTTCATCTTTCGATTGTCAATCGGCTGAGGTGACAACTGGAGAGGACTGTAGTCCACTAGTCTCGCCATAATCGCATCAACTTCATACAAACTTCTCTTCATAGTCCTGCATCCCAATTTATTTGGGGTCGGCGCAGCCCGTCTTATTCCTCGAAACATCTCTGTTAGCCATCATCTCAGTAGTCACCCCACATTCTAACCATAACAAAGAAATAAATTACATTTATTTGCACTAAACGTGAGGCATATAGAAAAAATGTAAGCACACAAGTACAAAAAAACATAACAAGTTTGCGTCACATCCGTATCTAATTTTACACAATCCCATCATTGTTTCTTTGGTCTTCCCCTACTCTTATAGCGATCAACATTCATAGTCAACTTCCTTCATGAAAAGTATGCAGTAGACAGTGATGGCTCACCCCCTATTGTGAAATGTGGGTGTACTGTAGCTACTCTCACTGTTTGGGGAAAACAGGCATGATTTTATGATGTTCCTAGCTTTTGTCCGCGGCTTCGCCCTCGTGAGGGTCGAAGATTATTCCACGGGAACGTACTACCGGGATAAAAGTATCCTGTGTCCTAACCCAGATCATGGTCTATCAGTGTTCCTTAGGCGTGAATAGGTGAACAGACAGAGACGAATTACTTTCGCATTATAAGTATAGATGTAGACAGCGATCCTTAACATTAACAAACCATTTCCCAGGTCTTCGCGAGTACGCGATAACAAGCGCATTGAAAGACTCTCGGTTCGCGCCAATCACTCGAGAGGAGGTGCCGCGGCTGACGGTGTCCGTCTCAATTCTCCAGCACTTTGAGGAAGCTGAGCATTATCTGGACTGGAAGCTGGGCAAGCACGGCATCCGCATCGAGTTCATCAGTGAACGAGGAACGAAGCGCACTGCTACTTATTTACCTCAAGTTGCTACTGAGCAAGGTTTGTATACAATCTTTGATCAAATAACCTGCTTTTCTTGGGTTTGAGAATCTTAAAACATCTAGTGAAGTGTAGTCTTATTAGGCAGTTGTCTATTTTAAAATCGTAATTCTCGGGTATGATTTTTCGCGCGCCTTTTAAATGTTTATACAACATGTCAAATTACTGGCGAGAACGTTTTAAATACGTGGTCGTATGTACTTTGAATTTATGATTTTGTATGCCAGACAGAGTGTAAATGGATAAAGTAAGAAATTAGTACATAAGGGGAAGTTTGAAAGGAGGAGGGAGGAAACGCAAGTGACTAAAAGAGTTGATGATGTTGATGGATGGAGAAGGAGAGGAAGGCCAAAGAAAAGATGGATGGATTGTATGAGGAATGATATGAAAGAGAAGGGAGTGAATGATAGCGTGACGGTTGACAGGGAAAATGGAAAGAGAAAACGTGTTGCGCCGACCTCAAGTAACATGGGACAAGGGCAGGAAGATGATGTATGCCAGACACAGAGAGGTTGCCTGTGTTCCAACTGTGGGATCGTTTATACTGATTATATATGCATGCAGTACGACCGCCCAATGGAGATCGTACCATGTACGTACGGCTCCGGTTCCCCTACCTTTGCTGAAGTGTGTATTTTGTGCTAAAAGCAGCCTGCTACTTAAAGCAGTCAGTGTTTGAATTGTTTCTAAACGCATCCCTGCTGATGCACTTCAATTTACAGCACCTTGAACGAAATATCTCATGTCTAACAATGATTGGAGGTTACAGATTGTGAATGGTATGTATTGAATTAGGTGAATGTACCAATACGCAATTTTTCTTTTTCTGCGAGAATTTTAACACTATGAAAATTATTGTTATTATACAGGTGGTCCAAATAGTGACGTCCAAAAGATTAATCTGAATTCCTCATACCCAACGGTATACGAAAATACCCCATGTATGCTACGAGATTTTTGTAGTTTTTTTTTTTTTTTTTTATAGATTATCCCACTGAAAACTTAAATCCCTGCTATCGATACTTTTTTGAGTAACTTGCAGGAATGTTAGGAAGTATATTGTTTTACGTATGAAAGTAACTTTCAAGACGATTATGTCACAAAAAATCTGAAAAATAATACCCACTACAAAAAAAACCTCTAAAACTACAAAATATCGTGAAACATTGGGTATTTTCAAACACCTACCCATGGGTATGAGGAATACATTTTTTTCTTTTGGACGTCACTATTTGGACCATCCTGTATACTGGACTACATTTTAAGCAAGCTTCATTATAAAAACATGAGACAAAACCAAAAATATAGGGTATAAGTGTAAATATTTAGAATCACCAGTTCCAGTTCAGTTTAGTTTAGAACCAAATACTCTTACAAAAACATGGGGTGATTTCAGGTTGGGACCAAATCCAAACGATAGACTCTCTACTGAGAAAGGGCGGGTACAAGGCCGCCATCACGGGCGAGCTCAGGCGCAGCATCAAGCTGACGCGCTACCAGTCCGAGGAGATCTCCGCCACATACAACGAATACATCAACCAACGCTGCTAGCAGACAGCACACGCGCCCGCTCCCGAGGCCCTACTTAATAACAATCCAAGACTTGTGTTTCACAATACACCAGACCCACATTATAATAAGCAAATATATCGGAGTTGGAGTGGGCGGAGTGGTTACAAATATTGTGTTAGTAATAATAATGTAGGCTGTAAGTGTACGTCTAGTGTCCAGAATCAGTTTACGAGAAGGCAATGTGAAACAGACGCTCGTCCGAACACGACTGTCGTCAGAACTACAGTCGCCCGTCAGAATTATGCTCAAAGTGAATTGACGAGCCAGCCCAGCGGACGATCTTGCTTGATTCAAATCATTTAACGTTAAGATACAACACTGCCAACGACATTCCTCAGAGGATAACATCAAAAGTGCCATCTTAATGACAGTAACGCTTATGATTAATATTAATATCGAAATCGCAGTATACTATCCAGTAATAGTATTACACATTTGTATACTTAATAATTTGCAAAAAAAAAAAAAAAGCTAATTTAAAAATTAAGAGTGTACTTTTTCATTCCGTATCGGCAATACACTTTGATCAACATTTTGTCTAGGGACTGTTTGTATTTTGTTAATTCATCGTTTTTTTTTTTGGGATGGGTTCACTCCTGACTCTAGTCTAGGTCAGAGGTGACAGAGACAAAGTCAAAGATGGAGTGAGCTTACCCAGAAGAAGCCTGTTTACATTCACTTTGAAGACATTAGGGTTGTATGCGCTCGGAAACACAGAGGGCTAATGGGTGGAATAGCAACGAGGTAAGATGGTAACTGGCAGTGCGTCTAGAAGTCCGATGGTAGAAGGGGGCCGGTGGAATGAGGTCGAGGAGTTCTTGGGCACACTCACCGAAGTGCAATCTGTAGAAGACCGACAAGCAGGTAACCTTGCGGCGATGATCCAAGCTGTGAAGCTTGGCTTCCACCAGTCTTACATCGCCAATGAGCCTTTTAGCTCTGCGTTCCACAGAGTCAAGCGCGGCTAGTTACTTAGCTGATCCATCCCACAAGTGGCTGCAATACTCCATGCTGGATCGGACTTGCGCTTTGTAAAGGTTCAAAAGTTGTCCACGCATAAAGTATCGCTTCATCCTGTTTAGGATGCCCAGTTTCTTGGCCGCAGTTTGGTCCTTGTACTCGATGGTGGCGCCGAAGTTGAGACCAGATGTCAACTCCATGCCTAGGAGCTCAAGCCGATCAGTTACAGGAACAGATGTCCCCCGAAAAGTAGGAGTTTGGGCGAAACGACTCCTTTTAGCGGTAAAAAGACACGCCCGTGTTTAGGTGGCGTTAAAAGAGACCAGATTATCATCACCCCACTGGGAGACAAGGCTTAAGGTCAAATCTGTCCGCTCTACCATGGCCTTTCTCAAGGAACGAACTTCGGCCCCGCTGGTTTTTGTGCTGGACAAGTATCTCTGAAACTACTGTCATCTGCGTACCCAACAATACCACCATGTGCACCAGGAAAAGACTTGCAGAGAGAACAGATCCCTGAGGAACTCAATCAATAACCATAAGGTCAGAGGAGCAGCCGTCAACAACTACTCTGATTAACCATTGACTAAGGAAATCTGATATCTAGCTACAAAAATCAGCTGGGATGCCATAAGCAGGAAGCTTGCTGAGCAGAGCAGCGTGCCAGACCCTGTCAAAGGCCTTCGAGATGTCAAGAGATACAGCCAGTGCTTCGCCGTGTTTCTCGATGGCTTCGCCACAGCAGTGCATGACATGCACAAGAAGATCGCCAGTTGACCGTCCCCGGCGAAAGCCATATTGACGCTCACTGAGGAGATCATTGTCTTCAAGGTAGGTCAGCAACTTATTGTTCAACGTATTGTTACATTATTATGTTACCGTGGGTCTAAAAGTTAAAAAAATAACATTGGTTAGTGGTTGATGAATGTGATGGGTCGCTGGCTCACTCTGCAACTGAGAAGGCAAATTTATTTGCATCTCTCTTCGCAAGCAATTCACGTCTGGACGCTGGCTCAAAGCAACCACCTACTGTACCTCATTGTGACTCCTCGATGCCGGAGATCGCAGTACACATTAAAGAGGTCCGAAGAGTATTGTGCAGTCTAGACGTGAACAAGGCCAGCGGGCCTGACGGCATTCCAGCGAGAGTGTTGAGGCAGTGTGCGCCTGAACTGTCTCCTGTATTGACACGTTTGTTCCGCCTCTCTCTTGAAAAAAGAACGGTGCCGAAATCCTGGAAGCTTGCAAATGTACAACCAGTGCCCAAAAAAGGCGACCGTGCAGACCCTGCCCATTACCGTCCGATCGCCATTACCTCCATTCTGTGCAAAGTTTTGGAAAGGGTACTGAACAATAAGTTGCTGAACTACCTTGAAGACAATGATCTCCTCAGTGACCGTCAATATGGCTTTCGCCGAGGACGGTCAACTGGCGATCTTCTTGTGTATGTCACGCACTGCTTTGGCGAAGCCATCGAGAAACACGGCGAAGCACTGGCTGTATCGCTTGACATCTCGAAGGCCTTTGACAGGGTCTGGCACGCTGCTCTGCTCAGCAAGCTTCCTGCTTATGGCATCCCAGCTGATTTTTGTAGCTGGATATCAGATTTCCTTAGTGAACGGTCGATTAGAGTAGTTGTTGATGGCTGCTCTTCGGACCTTATGGCTATTGATGCCGGAGTTCCTCAGGGGTCTGTTCTCTCTGCAACTCTTTTCCTACTGCACATCAATGACCTGCTTCGGCCTGGTATTGTTGGGTACGCAGATGACAGTACAGTTTCAGAGAGATACTTGTCCAGCGCAAAAACCAGCGGGGCTGAAGTTCGTTCCTTGAGAGAGGCCATGGTAGAGCGGACAGATTTGACCTTAAGCTTTGTCTCCCAGTGGGGTGATGATAATCTGGTCTCTTTTAACGCCACCAAAACGCAGGCGTGTCTTTTTACCGCTAAAAAGAGTCGTTTCGCCCAAACTCCTACTTTTCGGGGTACATCTGTTCCTGTAACTGATCGACTTGAGCTCCTAGGCATGGAGTTGACATCTGGTCTCAACTTCGGCGCCACCATCGAGTACAAGGCCCAAACAGCGGCCAAAAAACTGGGCATCCTAAATAGGGTGAAGCGATACTTTACGCCTGGACAGCTTTTAACCCTTTACAAAGCGCAAGTCCGATCCTGCATGGAGTATTGCAGTCACCTTTGGGATGGATCAGCTAAGTACCAACTAGCCGCGCTTGACTCGGTGGAACGCAGAGCTAAGAGGCTCATTGGCGACGTAAAACTGGTGGATGCCAAGCTTCATTGCTTGGCTCATCGCCGCAAGGTTGCCTGCTTGTCGGTCTTCTACAGATTGTACTTCGGAGAGTGTGCCCGAGAACTCCACGACCTCATTCCACCGGCCCCCTTCTACCACCGGACATCTAGACGCACTGCCAGTTACCATCCCTACCTGGTTGCTATTCCACCAATTCGCACTAAGCGCTTCCAAATGTCTTTTATAATGCGCACAGCAAAAGAGTGGAACTCACTACCTGCGTCTGTGTTTCCGAACGTATACAACCCTAATCTCTTCAAAGTGAGAGTGAACAGGCTTCTTCTGGGTAAGCTCACTCCATCGTCGACTTTGTCTCTGTCACCTCTGACCTAGACTAGAGTCAAGAGCAAACCCATCACAAATAAAAAAAAAAAAAAAAAAAGAATTATGTGTAATTTGACTCATGGCTGGCTAGTTAAGGATTGCCCATGCTTCCATACTTGATGAATCTTCTATTACTAATTGAATCGTAACATTTCATGATATGGTTACAATTTTATATTATATTGGTTACGTCAATTTACCTTGTAATAGTATTGTCTTTACAAGGCTAGTTGGTCGCATGACTCGTTTTCATTAATCTTGCCCTACATTCAAACTACAAAATGAATCATTATGCATTCAAGACGTCCTCTTTAGGACAGGTTTTAAATCCGAGGCTCAAATAGGTGCTAAATACTATTTTTAGGTACCTACTTACTTCAACAGGATGATATTAAATCGGATTAAAAGTCTGACACTGGTCTTACCTTAGGTACTTAGGTCACGAGGCTCCTGGTGAAATTCCAAAACCATTCATTCCAAAAAATGCGAAATTGTAACACGTATTCTTCGAAATGTAATCATGACAAAAGATTTTTATTTTATTAATAAACAAAAGTACTTACATGTGAAATTGTTCTACGCTTGGGTGAGCAGTCCCCCTTTATCATGTAAGTAATATTACGAAGATCGAAACAGTATAATGTTCTCGAAAAAAAAATTTCAAAATGTTTTAAATAAAATAAAAAAAAAACCATAAAGAATTAAAGTGAACAAAAAAAAGTTACTAAAGTAGTTACTTTAAGAATTCATTTGTTGTAGAATGTAAGTCTTACTTTTATTAATCTTAAACATGAGAAATTGTTATGTGGTTTAAAGTTGTTGAATCGGCGACAAAGTGTTGATGGGGCATGGGGAATGGGTAATTTCGTTATCTTAGTAATTCTTTGTGCCTCTTAGTACAGAAAGAACTCTTTTTTTAAAAGCCAAATGTGCTAATTATTGTTTTTAAACTTTTGACTTGCCTTAAGACTTAATTGTTGACTTTTCACACTGTTTTTGAATCTTGTTGTTGCATTTCTTGAGCGCGCATTCAAATTTTAAAATTGTCAGTGACACAATGACGAAAGTCATAGGTGTAACTTAAATAACGCACAACCTCTTAAGGGGTCATAGTACTCATCATTATTAACAACTTATACCCACAGGTCCCATAGAACCAAATCCGAAATCGCGAAAATAAATTGGCTGTTCCCTACATTTATGTTCGCATAACTCGTCAAAATGTCAAAATTAATTACACAACAGCTAATTATTTTTCGCAATTTCAGGTTTGTTCCCAAAAGTTGTTTATAATGATGAGTACAATAACCCTTTAAGGACGCGTTTGCAAATCCGTCAAAAATATGTTATTTTTCGGTAGAGTTTGCGATGAAATGAAACTAAATCAAACAAAACTAACAATTTGTCAGAAATAGATTACTTCTTTATCTCCAAATAGTGACCGTTTTTTATTGTTTGAAATTTTAATTTTTGATATCGAAAAACGATTTTACGTTACCTCTTCACACAAAATTGACGATATGAGGCTTAGTTCAGGATCATTTTTCTGCTATTATTTACATAATTTTGTTTCCCTAAAAAGTACCCTAGGTACATAATTATATAATATTTTCAAAAATATGGGCAAAATATTCACAAAAATGTTACAAATAATTTCAGAAAAAAAATAAAAACGAACCGTCTAATTTTTCACATATTTTGCTGTTACGCATGAGTCTTCTCGTGTGGTATTAAGGGTTATTTTATTTTGTCACTGTCTGGATATTTACGTAGGTCCAAATAAAAACATGAAAAATAATATAAGAAAAATATTCATACTTGCTAAAGTATCAATATCAGTTTGGTTACTCATTAATCCCGCAGTTAACCTTGTGTATGCGTGCTTTTGAGCCGTGTCAGTATAGTGATGCGATTCGATACCTATCTGTTTTGAGAACGCGCCCGTAAGAGGTTGTGTGTTATTTAAGTTACACGTTGTATACGAGGCCCGCTCTTGATTTGCAACAACCATACGATCCGAAAGTTATTGTTAAATCGTTAACTTTAAAAACTTTACTAAGCTAACGAAAGACCACCCAGTTTGTTGGAACTGTATCATGAATTATGTAAATATAAACAAGTTGTTCATACTTCAAGTTTATATCGTTAGATTTGAGAATCATGGCGGTTGTTGTGGCAGTAGTATGTTATATGAGAGAGGGAGAGAGAGTTGTATCGCTTGTCTGCTTACTCATAATTGTATTTTATGGATACTTTGAGAGGATGTGTGTTATTGATAACATTTATCAAACTATAAAACATATTTGGGTGTTACGAAAGTTACATGAATTGAACTTCCAAGCTGCTTTTAATTTCAGTGTTTTTAAATGTACAAAGTGGGGCAAAAGTAATGTCATAATTTGAATTGGCTGCCATATTGTTAAAAATGAAATAAATTGAGCTCTGTTTCACGAGAAGATTAAATAAAGGTTTAAAATTGATGACAAGTCGAAAAAATTATATCGGTCAAATGACTTGATGCACATTACTGCTCGTTTTACGGCATTTTGAATTATTCTGGCTCCAATTAGGTGATTTCTTGTTCAATGTTGCCTTTCAAGACTTGCAAGGTTTGTGTTGGTCAACGCGAGATTTGAAAAAGTCCCATAGGCTGGCAAAAAATCTGGCACCGTCAGATTTGGCGATCTGGCCGGCCGATTCAAATCGTCATAACGGGAGATTACACGACCCAGAAATTGATGTTTCGAAATCTCCGCCATTGCCTGAGCTGTGTGTAGCTTCATTGCATTGTCAACTAATTCTCTGTCTACAACATAAGTGTAAAATCACAATGACATTATGACGCCATTTGCAAAAATTATGACACATTCACATTATGACATTATTTTTGCCCCACCTGGTATAAGGATATAAAAATTCTCTATCTTGTTGAAACTGTTGTAGTCCTTGCAGCTACATTTGTTTTAAACTGGTTTGACTATATGAAGTGCGGTGCGTCCCCGTCCTACTATTTCGGCGCCCACTTACAAATATGTAAACCAACACTCATTTAAGTACAGTCGGCAACGAAAACATAATATGTTTTCGTTGCCGACTGTGTGTTAGCATTATATCAGGCTAACTAACCTCACTTTTAGTTTCGCTAACTTTTTGCTGCCGACTGTACATTTTGGCCAAGTTATTTATATTTTGATAATTTTTTATTCAATTGTCACATCTTCTCATGCACCCATTCAGAAATAAATGAATTGTTATCCAATAGTGAACAGCTAGAAATTAGTAATAATACTGTAGTTCACTGAGCCGTGAAATAATAATTTGTACGATTGTTGGTAAGGAACGGCACTAATATAATTACGAACTAAGCACATACAGAGTAGCTGTTTGATCTTTGAGTACCTATGTAAGACCTTTGCACTTATACATATATGTGGGATCGGTATAAATTGGTGCAAGCTGGAAAATCTCTGCGGATATATAAAATTGTTGCCTTTTAAAACATTACAAATGTTAAATGTTGTTTCTTTGCCCTGCTTGTTAAACCTATAAAGACTGGGACATAATTTTGTCTTGGCTAAAAAAATCTTCCAACGCGGCTGTTTCATTGTATGTGCTTAGATAATAAAAACGAATACATTTATGTACTTCAACAACATGTGTGACTTTAAATATACAGGCTGTATCAGAAAGGATACAGATCATCAAACTGAACAACTTTCTCCATGGGACCAATATCGTAACCGACCAAAAATTATCGGCCTTCCCATATATTGGGTCGAGTAGGTAGGGTCATTTATTGTACCTATGGACATTTCAGACTTTCTCCAAAATGGCCTCACACTGCATACAACACCGATAGCGTCACGCCACTCACAGGTGTTGCTAGAAAATAAAAATGCCACCACAGTGTTGCAATATTATAATTATTTTTAGTACTGCCAGTTTTTTTTAATTATAATCAATGTCCAAAGGAAAAAGCGTCTTTACGTACAATAGATGACTATATTGAAGTTTTGTATGGGACAGCTGAATTTTTTTCTCGATTACGATGTTGGTCCCATGGAGAAAGTCATTCAGTTTGATGGTCTGTACCACATCCTTACATTTGAACAACCCTTTCTGATACATCCTGCAGAAAGGTATATGTATCAATATATTTTTAAGCAGATATAGCTAGAGTTATAGTTTTATATTTTAAAACTAACTAATTTATGTTTTATAACACTTCTGGCTCCCTTCAGCCCTACAATTTAATTCACTAACGTTTGCACTCCATCGGGGATAAAATACTCTTTATAACTGCTGTTTTTGAGTGAAATATACTTCCATTTGCTTTGTTTTACACTGTAGTATTAATTTTTGTGTTCCTTGCATTTACTTAAGTTATGACTGATGAACTGACGGCGGTCTAAATGCAGGTGCAGACCTGGCGAAGCGTAATGAAGCGCAGTCTACCCTGCAAAACAAATATCATGGATATTTGTATGACAGGGAAAATTTTGCGACTGCGTATCAACATTGCACTGACTTTATGCTCTATCGGACTAATGGAAGTTCATAAAACTGCATGTCATATTTTTATTTATAAAATTTTAAAGTCATTTAAATGACTATTTGTACGTCTTCTGGCATGACAAAGCGCAGTCTTCATAATCTTTAACAACTTTTGCTAAACTATTACTTAAGGTGGATCCGCAATGGTGGCTCGCGGAATTCAAATTTTCTTGCGTTTTTTGCAATTTGCAGGTCAGTGTCAGGTTGTATCTTGATCAAAATATGATTCGCGATAATAACAGATATGTATTTACTTAATTATAACCATAAGAATCATCATCATCTTTCTAAGATTTGTTCTAAAATGTCATGATTGATGAATGACTTAAAAAGATGTATTGATGATTCTTATAGTTATAATATAATTATGTACCTAAATACATATTTGTTATTATCGCGAATCATATTTTGCTCAATATACAACCTGACACTGACCTACAAATTGCAAAAAACGTAAGATAATTGGAATTTCACGGGCTACCTACCATTGCGGATCCACCTTAAGAAGAAAGCGTCAGGGTAACCCGCGAAATTCGGATTTGCTTAGTTTTTTTGCAATTTGCAAGTCAGTATTAAGTTGTGTGTTGAATAAAGTATGATTCGCGGCCGTAAAAAATATGAATTTACAGAATTATTATCATTAGAATTAGTAATGTAACTCCTTAAGTTAGTAGAATCATCAAATGTCAAGATTTCATGAAATAGTCATTCATTAAGATTACCAGAGATTAAGGTCTTAAAGAGTTGTATTGAACACTTTAATGATAATAATTATGTAAATACATACTTGTTACAACCGCAAATTACATTTTGATCAACGTACAACCTAATACTGACTTGTAAATTGCACAAAACGTAAAAAATAAATGAACTTCGCGGGCTACCCTGACGCTTTCGCCTTAAACAAAATATGACTTGAGTTATGACTTATTTGTTTTCCAATGCGTTGCGCTTCGCCAGGTCTGCGTCAGCCCTAAGAACCACTTCTATAAATACGCGTGAATGGATACTGCTCGAAAATTGTGAAAATGAACTGGTTTGAAGATTTGTCCTCATTGAACGTAATAGCTTGAAGTGTCAGTTAAGCACTTAACTAACAAGTCAAATTAATAGAGGTTTAAATATACCGAACGTAGTCAAAAGTCACATTATCAGCAACGTTAGCTGTAGACGACACAATAAGTAGATTTGCAAATGATCTAGCATTAGGGCACGGTTTTGTACGTACGGAACTTACGCCATTCGGAACAGATCTCTTGAATGTGTTGAAAATGAGTGAGCGAGACGATGCGAACAAGTACAGCTATCTCACATAAACGGTAGGTAGTCTTAAAATGTTATGAAGCATATCTATAGTCAGGTTTCTATGGTTAGTGATATTTTCAATAAAGGTTTTGCATAGTTTATTTTAGTTGTGTTCTGAATGGTCAAGTCCACAGAGAACAGTCTGCATGTGTTCACACCTAGAAATTGTAAGTACTATATCTGGTAACAGTTGTGTGCAGAGGTTGTTGTCCGTTTTTTTTGTATTTCTTAAATATTGATTAACTAATAATATAGGTTACTTTGAAGATATTAATGATTTTTATTTATAAGTCCATATGCTTGTGGCTATTTGTAATACAGTATGTTATTTAACGAAAGACGTTCCCGTTGACCCGCACAAGTATAGCATCCATACATGCTAAAAAAAAAATTAACATAAAATTCGCGAAAAAAAAAATCGACTTCCCTACATTTTGACGAGTTATGCGAACATACAAATGTAAGGAACAGCAAATTTTTTTTCGGGAATTTATGAATGGTAAGTAATATTTATTTTAGCATGCGTGGATGCTATACTATTGCGGGTTAACAGAAACGCCTTTCGTTAATTACATCTATATTGTGATGTACAGATGCCAGCACATCAATCTACTACAATCTGTCAAATTTCTTTAACAGATTTTCAACTTTATCGCTAAAGCATTAGGTTCAAGGTTAATTGGAAAAAATTGACAGTTTCGGGTAGCTTGATGTGCTGGCGTCTGTACTTTAAAAAAAAATCAACAATTTAACAATAACGTTTTAATTATAAAATATCTATTTACAAAACGCAATCTACATTTGCATTACTTACAAGCATTCAATGTTGTTTTTGTTTCTCAAGATTGGCTTCAATCTCCATAATCTTTGCTCTAATAGTTAAATTGTTGGTCATTTCATAATATGTGAAGATTGATGAGGCTAAGACCTGGCCTATAAGCATTATTGTTAATGTGTTGTTGAAGGGCCTTGACAGTTTTCTCACGAAATTGAAAATAACCATCGGGCCTTCTCTTAGATCTGGCACCCTGTAGGTTGCGTATCTGTGTGCAAACTGAAACAATGAAAACGAATTTAGTTTTTTTCAGCTATTTAAGATTTCTTCAAAATATTTCAAATATCCTTGTGTATTGGAGCCAACGAGATGAGATTAATTTCATGCTTTGGGATTAAAAACTTTAACTTAAATGCGTATGGTTCAGTTTCCATTGCAACTAATTTTATGTTACAAGTGCGGAAAGTAGGTGACTTCCGACGTGTGGCATTTTTATTCGAGTAGTGTATAAGTCGGCACGAGGCTGAAACCATCTTACGCACGTGTATCATACAACGTTTTACTATGCATTGTGCGAGGAAATATTATACAGTATGTTAACCAACAGAGGGCGTTCCCGTTAACCCGCAATAGTATAGCATCCATACATGCTAAAAAAATATTACCATTCGAAAACAAAATGGTTTTTATTTTTTTGTAATATTAAAATATTCACTAAAAATGCTAAAAATATTCACTAAAATATTCAAAAAAATATAAAAATATTCACTAAAAATAAAAACTAAATTGCGATGTTTCCGTCCTTCAAGTACGCGTATACAGAGTGTTTCTTTTACGTATCAATTTAACATTTTTAGTGAATATTTTAATATTAAAAAAAATAAAAACCATTTTGTTTTCGAATGGTAATATTTTTTTTAACATGTATGGATGCTATACTATTGCGGGTTAACGGGAACGCCCTCTGTTGGTTAACATACTGTATATTGAAAAAGTATTTTTCTTTTTATTTAGCCGGTAAGAGGCTATTGTTGGCATTTTGTGCTTCTTAAATAACATTTTCCGGCGTTAAATTAATTGATCCGTCACTTGAACTCGACATTTTTAGCAGATTTACATAGATCGACTTCGAACTAAACAAGAAATTAGTAAAATGGCGGGCTTATTTTAAATACATGCTCGGTCAGCATATCTACTACTGCGCATGCGCAAATAGCTGCCACGTCGTATCGAAAAAAAGGCACGAGCAAAATATACGTTCAATCAAACATATTTAATGAATATTTAAAATTATTTTTTTGATCAAAATCTAAATCTAGAGTACTTAATAACGCGTTTAATGAAGTATTAGTTTTATTGTACCTTTTATATGAATAATTAATCAGTACTTAACTAATTTGTAAAACCATTCGCAAATAATAAAAACTGCGTCGGGTTGACGACGGAGCTAAAAAAAAAACAAAGTCAAAAACACTAGTGCGAAAAAATGGCTCTTTCCGCACAGTTTGGCTCCTTGGAAAACGCACTTTTCGTGCAAATGCATTGTACAATTATTTTATGATTTTAATGATTATTTGTATAAGTTGCAATTTTATGTATTTATCTCATATCGTTGGCCTGAGTATAGTAAGATAGTTTTTTTTTTCTTGGACACATTTTTCATCAATAATAATAAAAACAACTGGTTGATGCACATACTGGCCAGTAATAAGAATAAAATAAAACGAGAATGATAAATGAATTTATTTCTGTAAGTAGGTTTGTATAAATTTACACGTCAATCCTATTTTTTAAAACTGCACTCACGACCAATAAACTGGAATCACTTCATCGCGCGTTGCTCAAAACAATTTTCTACACTTACTCTGCCGTCGTAAGAAAAAAGGGCACAACTAACATTTAAAAAAAAATCTACAAAAAATTGAGCAGATTAGCCTTTTTTTTCTGATTCTAAATATGTATGTCACTCAATTTTTTTTAAAATGTTAGTTGTGCCCTTTTTGCTTACGACGGCAGTACTGTCCAATGAACTATTGATTGTGGTATATCATTTGAAAGGTAATTTTGTTAGCTTTCAAATGGTAGCAAAGATTTAAAAATAATTTAATTTTCTCCCTAAATTTGGGAATTATTGCAATAAGTCGAAGTTGTGGACTTCTAAATGAATAGGAAGTAACATGAAAGATATTTTTTTTATTTACAATTTATGTTATTTACCCCTCAATATTTTGTGTTACCCCCCTGGCCCTAATGACTGTCTGTAAACGGTTTTACATTGACCGAATGAGTTTTATGATGGAATCCTGTGGGATTTCCTGCCACTCTTCGACTAAAGTAGTGTTCAGCTGTTCTATCGACGCCGGAGCTGGACATCTTCCTCGTACTCGCTTTTTCAGCCCGTCCCACATATTGTCAATCGGATTCATGTCAGGACTGAAGGCTGGCCAGTCTAGTGTGGGAATCCCTATTTCTTCCAGGTACTGTCTAGTCACTGCAGCGGTGCGGCAGCAGGCATTATCGTGAATTAGCAGGAAATCTTTGCCAATAAACCCGGCTAGGGAAGCATATGGCCTAGCAGGATGTCGTTCGCCCACATCATACAGAACCCACCCCCATATGCCACTAGTACCGTTAAACAGCATTGTGCAAATCGCTCCCCCGGTCTCCTATAGACTCTCTGTCGATGGTCGCTATCATGCAGGCACTTCCTAGTTTCGTCCGAGAACAGGACTCTGCTCCATTGCTTCATATCGCAATCTAAGTGATTGCAAGCAAACTGAAGCCAGGCTTGTCAGTGGTCTGGAGACAATTTGGGTCCCGTGGCTGGCCTTATTGGGGTCACGTTCGCTGTGTACTCTACGAAGTACGTTGAAATAATCCTTGCTGGATTAGAATGACGACTTGAGCGGCTTCTGTAGGTGTGGTTTGCATTTTCTTTTAGCTTCAGTGTTCCCAGTGACGTGAAACATTGGACTGATGACCAATTTTCATAAACGCCCACTTTTTATAAGGTTTCGAGGCTACCTAATATGGTGATTTGATTTAAAAATTGATCTTGACATAAGGTGAATAATCTTTGGTTATGATATTGAAAGAGGTTGAAAGTTAACAAAATTACCTTTCAAATGATATAAGTACCACAATCCATAGTTCATGGCTAAGAAATTGTAAAAATTTGTTTTGAGCAACGCACGATGAAGTGATTCCAGTTTATTGCTCGCGAGTGTAGATGAGATCGGCGTCTCCTATCTGACTACACTGAGAAGAAAGGCCGAGACAATCTCTGAGGTCACAGTCTCTTAAATCCATACATAATCTTGGTCAGATGAATGAATACAGATGCTCCATTTTAACACTAAATAAAGACTATTTAATAAAATAAATATTGGTGAAATGTAGGGCTGTGTACTATTAACCTCTGCGTACCCCTTAAAAGAAAGAAAGAAAGAAGAATGCGTTTATTGGCATTACAGCAAAAAAAAATACACCTTGGGGAATACAGGTATGATGTTCTGTAAGTGATGTTTTCCGAATGTCCCCGTTTAAAACAAATAACATAATAGCCCGTGACAGGGACAAGGATAACGGGGACAATGGGAATACATCCTGTAAATAACAAAAACATTTGCTTACCATCAATGCTGATGTAGGGGCCAACACCATAGGATAAGCAATCCCTAGAGTAGTCTGTATGGCTGCAGACCTGACCTCATAACATAATGGACATGCCTGATTCTTCATCAGAAGTAAGTCTGTTGAAATTAACTGAAATTTAAATATGACACTTGAATGTGACTGGTATTGCTAGTGAAGCAGCAGAGGTTAGGTGGTAGTATCAATGTCAGGGTACGAGGTAAGGATTCCGTTTTTGCCATATAGCTACAAACCCTCAAAATGTTTTGGCCTAGTATGACTTCTTCTAATTGGTTTTTCTGTTAAGGCGAAAGCGCCAAGGTAGCCCGCGAAATTCAAATTTTATTAAGTTTTTTGCAATTTGCAAGTCAGTATTAGGTTGTATGTTGATCAAAATATAATTCGCGACCGTTACAAGTATGTATTTACAGAATTATAATCATTAAAGTCATCAATACAACTCTTTCAGATCAGGTAATCCTAATGAATGACTATTATATGAAATATTGACATTTGAGGATTATATTAGCTTATGGAGCTGTATTACTGATTCTAATTATTATAAATATGTATGTAAAATACATATTTGTTACGGTCGCGAATCATACTTTAATCAACATACAGCCAAATACAGACTTGCAAATAGCAAAAAACGTAAGAAAAGAATTTCGCTTCGGGAAAGCGTCAAGGTAGACCTTGACGCTGCTCCTTTAGGGGATGCGCTAATGTAGCCCGCAACATTCAAATTTTCTTACGTTTTTTGCTATTTGCAAGTCAGTATTAGGTCAGTGCCAAGTTGCATATTGTTCAAAATATGATTTGACACAATAAGAAATATTTATTTACATAATTATAAACATAAGAATCATCAATACATCTCTCTATGGGCTGATTTTTCAATAGTCGGTTAACTTTTATCTAAAGAATAAATATGACAGTATGACATATTTTCTATACATAATCATTCTCTTGTCCTTGTCCCAATTTATTTGGGGTTGGCGCAACATGTCTTTTTCAGTCAAACGTAAAAGCTATCAAACTGTTATATTTATTCCATAAGTAAAAGTTATCTGCCAATTCAAAAATTAGCCTTAAGTTAGTTTTCCTCTGGATTTCCAACGATTTCCTAAGTGACCGTCAATATGGCTTTCGCCGGGGACGGTCAACTGGCGATCTTCTCGTGTATGTCACGCACTACTGGAGCGAAACCATCGAGAAACACGACGAAGCACTTGCTGTATCGCTTGATATCTTGATATATAAGGCCTTTGACAAGGAATGGCACGCAAGTCTTGTCAGCAAGCGTCCTGCTTATAGCATCCCAGCTGGTTTTTGTAGCTGGATATCAGACTTCCTTAGTGAACGATCGATCAGAGTGGTTGTTGACAGCTGCTCCTCTGAGCTTATGGCTATTGATGCCGGAGTTCCTCAGGGGTCTGTTCTCTCTGAACTCTTTTCCTGCTGCACATCAATGACCTACTTCAGCATGATATTGTTGAGTACGCGGATGACAGTACTTAGGTACCAAACTCCTACTTTTCGGGGTACGTCTGTTCCTGTAACAGATCGGCTCGAGCTCCTAGGCATGGAGTTGACATCCAGTCTCAACATCGGCGCCACCATCGAGTACAAGGATCAAACTGCGGCCAAAAAACTGGCCATCCTAAACAAGGTGAAGCGATACTTTACGCCTGGACAGCTTTTGACCCTTTATAAAGCGCAATCTGATCCTGCATAGAGTATTGCAGCCACCTTTGGGATGGCTCAGCTAAATACCAACTTGCTGCGCTTGACTCAGTGGAACGAAGAGCTAAGCATTGGCGACGTAAAACTGGTGGATGCCAAGCTTCCCATCTTGGATCATCGCCGCAAGTTTGCCTGCTTGTCGGTCTTCTACAGATTGTACTTCGGTGAGTGTGCTCATTAACTCCACAACCTCATTCCAACGGCTCCTTTCTACCATCGAACATCTAGACGCACTGCAAATTACCATCCATACCTAGTTGCCATTCCACCAATTCGTACTAAGCGCTTCCAAACATCCTTCATAATGCACACGGCAAAAGAGTGGAACTACTAACACTACCTGCTTCTTTGTTCCCGAACGCATACAACCCTAATCTCTTCAAAGTTAGAATGAACAGGCTTCTTCTGGGTAAGCTCACTCCATCGTAGACTTTGTCACCTCTGACCTAGCCTAAAGTCAAGAGCAAACCCATCACAAATAAAAAAATAAAAATAACACAAAAAAAAAATTGAATTTTGCGGGGTACCACTGCGCAATCAATTAGTCTAGCCCAACATAAACATTTCTAATGATTAAGACGGGATTCCTTTTAAGAATTAAGATGATAATCATTATCATCTTAATTTCTTCACATTTTTGTCCCCACTCCCATTAAAACAATTGTCAAAAGATTTCCAATCACAATCAAAATCAAAACTCATTTATTCAAACTAGGCTGAGAATCAGCACTTTTTTAACGTCAAAATTACATAAGACAGTCCTCCAAAACGCCCGCCCTTCACCACTTCCTAGTGCTTTAGCTGGGGAGAAGAAGTGGCGCAACAAACTCCCCAGCAGCACAGCTATCTTTTCAGTTAAAAAATTTGAACAGATAGCTTAGCTCTATACAATACTGCGCATGATAATTTAGGTACAGACGCCAGCACATCAAGCTACTACAATCTGTCAAATTTCTGTAATAGATTTTCAACTTTATTGCTAAAGCATTAGGTTCAAGTCTGATTGGGAAAATTTGACAGTTTCGGGTAGCTTGACCTGCTGGTGTCTGTACATTACGCAACACAAAACATTAAAGTAAATTATTTGCTATAAGTAAGCTCGCACACGCCACTATACCAAAAAAAAAAAAAATTGTTAGTTGTTACTATTCATACTCACATGTCTATGAAAGAGAGCAGTTAGAACTCCAGGCATAATGGAGATAGGAATGACTGATGCAAAGTATCCATATGGTCCCAGTTTTAACTTGTTCCGGAAATGCCTGTTCATCATAATACCGCAAAAGGCATTGATGCCTCCGAGAACTACTGGAGCATATTTCAGAGCCCAGCTGTAATTAACATTGTATGTTTATCATATTATTATTAATTAAAATGTTATTGCTTTAAATCCTGAGGTTTAGAAGAATCCAAGATGTTCTTGGTAAGAACAAAATAAACAGAGATATATTGATGACTAGCCTGTGGGCGACTATTTACCTACTAGTTTTTATTATTATTATTTACTATTACTATAATCTAACAGATAAAAGCTTAAACCGAGTGCGTATCTGTACTGTTGACTGTTGAAGAGTTCCCTCGTCTGAAGCCAATCCTGGGTGAAGCATCCAGGTCATGGTGGAATGTATAACGGACTATCATAATTAAAGCGTATGTATTTCATAGATGACCGAGTGGTGTCGACTTGTGGTGCAAGTTTTGAGGAATAAGTTGATGGTTGATTTAGATACACTCAGCGGTATGGAATGTAGCGGTACGAAAAACACATAGCGCGCTTGGGCAACATTCCGTACCAATGTTGCCCAAGCGCGCTATGTGTTTTATTATCAAAATGAAAAATGCGAAACGGTTTTTTTATTTTTTGTAAAACTTAAATGTTTATTCGAATCTTAAATGAGAATGATTAATTAACAAAAAAGTGAGTTAACTTTATTAAAATTTTACAAAATAACAAAAAAGACATTGAACTCTAAGTTTCAATAAAATGTTTTACAATGAAATTTACAAAATAAAGCTATGGTACTTAAAATTAATAGCAGCTATTTCCACCTCTGGCCCTGATGACCGCCTGCATGCGATCAGGCATGCTGTGGATTATGTTTTTTAATGTCCACATGGGGTATTTCTTCCCAGGCGGCCACCAGAGCGGTTTTCAATTGACTGTTAGTCTCTGGAGGGTTGGGACTGGATCGGATGCGTCTTTTAAGCATATCCCAGACATATTCTATGGGATTCCTGTCTGGGCTTCATGCCGGCCACTCCAATTTGGTATGTCTCACCTCCGACAGGTAATCATCCACTCAATGTGCTGTGTGAGGTCGAGCATTATCTTGCATTAACATGAAATCTTCGCTACCAATGAACCCCATGAATGGTAAAACGTGTTCCTGAAGGATCTCTTCAATGTATCGCACTGCCGTTAGACGACCTGCAACTACTGCCAACTCTGTGCGTGCGTCTGAACATATCCCTCCCCAAACCATAACTGATCCACCATGGAAACTGACAGTTTGCCTGGTAGTTATTGGCAGAAATTTTCACACACATTCTTGGCCATCTGGAGCTCTTAAGGTCACTCTGCATTCGTCAGTCCACAAAACTTTACTCCACTGCTTGCGAGTCCAATTTGCGTGTTCGCAAGCAAACCGAAGTCGAGCTACACGATGGTGCCGAAGCAGTTCTGGACCTCGAGCTGGTCTTCGAGCACACAAATCCCGTTCCTCCATTCTCCTTGTCCGCTCACTTACGTTGACCCCTCTTGCCGTTTGTAGCCGCTGCCGTATTTTGACCGCAGTAAGGAACCGATTTCTCAAAATTGCGAGAGCGATAAATAGGTCATCTCGCGCTGATGTACACCTAATACCGTCACTTCCTGGTCTCCTTGTGTAAAGGCCGGTCAGGTCATACCTTGTTAAGGCATACCTGAGAGTTGTACGTGGTACATTTAAAGTTTCAGCAATCTCTTGCTGCGTTCGCCCCTGACTCCAACACCGCTTGAGCAACTTGAGCTGAAGTTAGAGGCATTGTGTTACAATTCTGGAAGCATAAATTACTACAGATTAATTAAAAATGAAACAATAAAATATTAAATGTACGACCATTTGAATACAGAGTTTTAACTCACCCGTGTCTTGTGCTTCCAGTAACGAACTAACGTTAAATGTCACAGAAATTAAAGAAATTTTTTTTTTGTGCTTTCCCTCTTAAATTAACAAAAACCTCCTGACTGACAGCCACTCGAAATTCTCATACGCGATGTCAAAATCGCCTGTTATCGGTTTGTTTAAGTTTGGGCCACATTCCGTGCCGCTGAATGTAGTAGCACACAACATTCCAGACAGTTTTTATGTTACAATTTATAACTTACGTGTCAGAAAGTGATTCCCAATCGGAAACAAGATTCCAGACGTATTCGGTAGCTTCAAGTTCATCCATAGCCACAGCATCTTCGGGTACAACTTTAGATTTCATCAACGCCATGTTGAAGATCTGTTACATGCGGTTGATAAAATAACAGATTTTTTTGTTAGATTGTTACACATCAAAATAAATATTTTTTTTATGGAGAAATATAATCCGGCTATAGTAACCTATTCAATCAACTTTACTGGCTGACTGTCAAAACCAGCTGGGCTCTAGTATTGCCAACCACTAAATATTCAGTCAGTACATATTATATTATTAGGTTGGGGAAAAAGTCTTTTCGCATTATAGTATGTATGAACTTGTAATAAAATCTCTTTGGCTATACTATTTGTATCTGGCTGGTTTTGGTATCATTGAAAGTTTAAATTTTAAAGAACATAATTCCAAATTCAAATTAGGAAAATATGTGATTTTCATTTGTTTTTCGTACCGTCAAGATGAGTGAATCTAATGAAGAAATTCGATACATTTTAAAATGTTACTACAAAAAAGGTAAAAATGCAACGCAAGCCGCGAAAAAAATTTGCGATGTTTATGGACCTAGTGTAGTGTCTGTGAGAGTAGCACTGGTTTAAGCGTTTTCAATCCGGAAATGATGTCAAAGATGCACGTCGCTCTGGTCACCCTATTACGCATAAAATGGATGTGTAGCATCTGGCTACGTTAGGTATACAGCTATACGTGCTACGAGGTATTTAGAAATAAAAGACGTGTCCTACATAGTGAACGGCTTAAGATGAACTATCTTTTTTATTGCGTACCATACATCTACTTATATATCGTTCTCCGCGCATGCGCGAGGGCGTGCGCGGCGCTTCGAGAAAACGCGGAGTAGCTGGTCTTCTATCTAGAACATTCAGCGGCGCGCGGCGTTCGCGCGGCGTCCTTCTAGAAGCTGTGGCGACACGGTGCGTTCGGTGGCTTCGTTCCAGAACAGTCTTGCTGGCCGGCGCGGCGCGCGCGCACTCAGCGTGCGGCGGTAGGTATTGTGAGACGCGCTGTATGTAGGTATGTCGCTACAGTACTCCCCCTCAAGCGAAGCGTACTCTTGGCTTGCATACTCTGCCGGTCCTGGTGGTGTATGGTTGGTGTGAAGGTACAGGATTCACGATGCTCGACGTGCTTGCTGCGTTGGTTGTTACCGACGTTGGGGTGTTCGTTAAACCTGTTTCAGTTTCGCTCACGATGTAGGCAGGTTTAAGTCGATCGAGTGACACAACTGTAGTCCGTAGTGGTAACTGTATTTTGTAGTACTTGCCGTGACGCTCTAGTACTTCATAGGGACCATCGTACGGTGGTGTGAGTGGCGCTCTGGCGGTATCGTTGCGAACGAACACATGCGTACACGTCGCTAAATCCTTGTAAACAAAAGGCTTATCAGCTGATTGTGAGCGGTGCGGGACCGGTGTGAGTGACGTCATCGTGCGAGTGAGACATCGTACTAGCTCGGCATCGTCGATTCTTGATCTTTGCGGCTCAAGAAAATCGGATGGTATGCGAAGTGTGGTACCATACGTCATTATAGCTGGACTGAAGTCGTTGTCTTGTCGCAGGGCAGTGCGTAATCCCAATAACACGGTTGGAAGTTCCTCTGTCCATGTCGTTGTTGCCCCGCGAGCCATAATCGCCGTCTTCATTGTCTTGTGGAAACGCTCCACTTGCCCATTTGATTGTGGGTGATACGCCGTAGTACGAATTCTGTTGATTCCCATTCTCTTCACTAACGCGTTGAATAGTGAAGATTCGAACTGGCGTCCTTGATCTGTCGTGATGCGTAGCGGACAGCCGAACCTTACTATCCACGTTTCGTATAGTACTCGTGCGACAACCTCCGCGGTGATGTCACGAACTGGAATTGCCTCGGGCCATTTGGTGCATCGGTCAACCATAGTGATGCAGTAGCGATAGTCATTAGAAAGACGTTGCGGGCCAACGATATCTATATGTACGTGTTCGAAGCGTTGTGACGGCGGGAATTGTACTAATGGTGTAGTGACGTGCCGATGTATCTTTGCTCGCTGGCAGCTTATGCAGGCTCGCGTCCACTGTGCAACCTCTTTATTCATAGATGGCCAAAATACTTTTCTTGTCATCAGCTGTCTCGTGCTCCGTACGCCCGGGTGACATAATCCATGTAGCGCTTCGAAAGCTGCGTAACGGTGTCTTGCGGGTAGATACGGTCGTGGTATTGAAGTTGATAGCTCACACGTGATTGGTCGGTTACATCCGGGTACAGTTAATTCTTTGAATACCAGGTTTCCTTCTTTTTTTAGTTCTTCGAGTTCTTGGTCTTGTTGTTGATCGATGCTTAGCTGATTATAATCGATAGTTGATGGACAAATAATCTCTTCGAGTCTTGATGTTTAACGCGTCAGCGACTGTGTTTTGTTCCCCCTTTATGTACTTAATGCCCGTACAAAACTGACTTATAAAATGCAGTTGTCTCTCTCGTCTCGGTGTGTCGGTGGTACTCGCTGTTCTCGTAAGCGCGTAAGTAAGCGGTTTGTGGTCTGTATACACTTCGACATCGCAACCTTCTATTAACCGGCGAAAGTGCTTAACAGCTGTATATATAGCTAACAGTTCGCGATCGTAGACACTGTACCGGCGTTGTGTTTCGCTCATTGCTTTTGAATAAAATGCTAGCGGTTTCCACACTGTATCCACTTTTTGTTGAAGAACAGCACCAAGGCTGTGATCTGAAGCGTCTGACATGATGGCGAGGGTACTTCCTTGAACTGGATGTGAGAGCATGGTGGCCTCTGTGATGCTTTGGCGGCACTTCTCAAAAGCTTGCTCTGCGTCCGTTGTCCACTCGATTGGCGTGTTGTCTTTTCGCTTTCTGTTATGTAGGTACTTGTTAAGTTCGTTCTGTAGTTGTGCTTGTCGAGGGAGACAGTCTCGGTAAAAGTTGATCATACCTAGGAAACGTCGAAGTTCGAGAATGGTTTTTGGTTTCGGGTAGGTAGATATAGCTTGAACTCGTTCCGTTGTAGGTTTAATGCTGGTCGCCGATACTTCATAGCCGAGAAAATCTATTGTTTCTTTACCGAACTCGCATTTTTCTATGTTCAGCGTCTGACCATATTTGTCCAACCGTTGCAGAACCTGATGAAGAAGTTGCTTGTGTTTTTCTTCGTTTTCTTCGAAAAGTAAGACATCGTCGATAAAACAAAAGCAATTGTCTATGCCTCTCAGTACTTCGTGCATGAACCTTTGAAATGTTTGACTGCCGTTGCGTAGTCCGGCTGTTTTCTGTGCATCGTCCTTGGCAATCGGTATCCAATAGTACGCCATTTTTAAATCAAGTTTTGAGAATATTTTCTTGTTATGTAGGTGGTACGTGAAATCTTGAATGCGCGGTATGGGATAGCGATCTGGTTGAGTAACTGAGTTTAGACGTCTATAGTCGCCACACACGCGTAGTCCTCCATCTTTCTTCTTCACCACATGAAGAGGGCTGGCCCACGGGCTTTTTGATGGCTTACAGATTCCCATTTCCAACATGCGGTCAAACTCTTCCTTGGCTGCCTTATATTTGGCCGGGGCAGCGAGCGGGGGCGAGCGTAGAGTGGGGGGCCGGTAGTCTCGATATGGTGGACAACGTCATGTCTTGGGGGTTGCTTCAGCGACATGGGACGTAGGACATCAGGATACTGCTTCAAAATGTCGTAGTATACTTGATTGCTGCTTATGATGTGAACTGATTCGGTGTTTGTTGAAACTTCTAATGCGTCGACAGATAGTTCGGTAACCTTGTCAACTAACTTCCTCTTGTCCAGGTCCACCAGCAGTTTAAAGTGACGAAGAAAATCCGCTCGGAATATAGAGGTTTTGACGTCCGCAACCACGAATGACCAAACAAAGTCTCGTCGTAATCCTAAATTGAGCCTGACAGTTTTCTGTCCGTAAGTCTTGATCGGCGTATTGTTTGCCGCGTACAAATTGTAGGCGCTTGCAACTTTCTTATTTTTGTGATTGGCGGTCAAAACGGAGATGTCTGCGCCTGTGTCCACGAGGAAACGTTCGTGAGTGTTGCGGTCGTGTACACAAAGGCGATTACTGATGTACGGGACACCGACGTCCGCCACGGTCGGTGTCGGCTCTAGTTTTTCGACGTCTTCTTCCTTCTACAACATGGCGATTCACAGCGCTTTGCCTTGTCTCCGAAACGGTAATGGTAGTGGCATTCCCAGTTGGCGTCTACAGGTTTTGGTCCAGCTCCACGTTGCGTTGACTGCGTGCGTGAACGGGATCGAAAACGAGGATTATACGAGCGGCGACGGTGTCTGTGTGGTGGCCGTCCTCGACGTAGCTCAGCGATCTCTAGCGTGAGCTTCTCCATCTGCTTAATCAGAGCTTCTATTTGCTGCTCTTCCGACATGATATCTCGCTCGAAAGAAAAAAATCTTCTTAAATATTCCGCTTAAAAACTCGGGGAATGTTCCGTTTAAAAACTCGGGGAATGTTCCGTTTAAAAACTCGGGGTTTTCGGGGTCACCAATTGTAGCATCTGGCTACGTTAGGTATACAGCTATACGTGCTACGAGGTATTTAGAAATAAAAGACGTGTCCTACATAGTGAACGGCTTAAGATGAACTATCTTTTTTATTGCGTACCATACATCTACTTATATATCGTTCTCCGCGCATGCGCGAGGGCGTGCGCGGCGCTTCGAGAAAACGCGGAGTAGCTGGTCTTCTATCTAGAACATTCAGCGGCGCGCGGCGTTCGCGCGGCGTCCTTCTAGAAGCTGTGGCGACACGGCGCGTTCGGTGGCTTCGTTCCAGAACAGTCTTGCTGGCCGGCGCGGCGCGCGCGCACTCAGCGTGCGGCGGTAGGTATTGTGAGACGCGCTGTATGTAGGTATGTCGCTACAGATGCCATTTTTGAAAAAGTGGAGCAAGATCGGCATATCAGTAGTTACGACGTAGCTGAAGAACTGGAAATTGACCACAAAACAGTTTTGGCGCATTTGAAAAAAACTGGATACACAAAAAAGCTCGACATTTGGGTACCTCACGAGCTCACTGAAAGAAACCTAATGAACCGTGTACTCATTTGTGATTATTTATTACGACGTAATGAAACCGAACCATTTTTGAAGAAGCTGATAACTGGTGATGAAAAGTGGATCACGTATGACAAGAACGTGCGAAAAAGGTCGTGGTCAAAGGCCGGTCAGGCTTCACAGACTGTGGTGAAACCCGGGTTAACTCGCAACAAGGTGATGCTGTGTGTGTGGTGGGATTGGAAGGGCATTATTCATTATGAGCTGTTACCACCAGGCAGGACCATCGATTCTGAACTCTACTGCGAACAGCTGATGAGATTAAAGCAAGAAGTTGAGAGAAAGCGGCCGGAACTAATCAACAGAAGGGGTGTGGTTTTTCATTATGATAACGCTAGACCTCACACATCTTTAGCCACTTAGCAAAAATTAAGAGACTTTGGCTGGGAGGTGTTAATGCATCCGCCGTATAGTCCTGACCTTGCACCTTCAGATTTCCACCTGTTTCGGTCTCTTCAGAATTCTTTAGGCAGTGTCAGGTTAACATCACGAGAGGACTGCTAAAACCACTTGTCGCGGTATTTTGACCAGAAGTCCCAAAATTTCTCTAGCAATGGGATCCTGTCCCTACCTACAAGATGGCAAAAAGTTATCGAACAAAATGGTACCTACATACTTTAGTTAAATGTAAATAAACTATATTAAAAAATGTTTTGAATTTTCTGAAAAAATGCGAAGAAACTTTTTCCCCAACCTATTATATAAAAAAACTTTTTCCTAAAATATCAACCGACTTCCAAAAAGCCCCATAAAGTGAAAAACAACTTTAATTTCGGTAGTCGGTGTCTTTGGATCTGTATTTTACTTTTTTGCCACCAACTTCCGAAATTAAAGTTATTTTTCACTTTGTGGGGTTTTTTGGAAGTCTGTTGATATTTTTGGAAAAAAGTTTTTATTTTTCACTTTTTAGAATATATCTAAGTTACAATATCCTAATGTCAACTGCTCATCACCTTTTACAAAATATTTCTATTCCCGATGCAGGGACGTTAATTGTTGAGGAGTTCTCCTGGTAAGTACCAGGAGCACTCCACATCACCATTCTGACGAGCATAAATTACTTAGCACCCTTTATTAAAGCACCTAATCGAATCGCAACCCGTGAAATACTTATTATTGAGTAGTTCCGGTGGCCATCTGTGATCATCATCAGTTCCACTAGACCAAATTGTGCTTTCCAAGAACGAATGCACGAGTCACTATAAAAAATACCCAAATCGCTACAGGTGTGCCTATATAAATAATATATGAAGTGTTCCGTCCATTTCTCCAGGATTCCATCATCAGATCCTAACCTCAGAAGTCTTTGGGTAAGTTTGAAATAATAATATGCTTGGTGCGGTAAACTCTGAATGCAAAAAATTATAGTACGTAGATAAGTAAAATAATCTAGCAATTTAACATTCAGTTATTAGGTAATTTGAAAAAGGCCCTTTGATTAGGTATTTTTATTACAAAAATAGCTATTTACCTAGATAAATCTCACATTAAAAACATCATCTCAAATTAGAGCTATATACTGGGTGAATTTTTTTACCGTCTTGAAAAAAATAGGGCATAATAGGTGAACGGAGTAGAAGTCTATGGCACGCTTGGTTTTTTTTAAAATTTGTAATTTCGATATTTTATAACGATCTATAAAGTTTTTAAAAATTTCTCGTTTTATTGTTCTAGTTTACTTTAAATGTAGTGTTTATTGATAGAGCAATTTGGGTCTAAGCTATTGAAAAATAAAAAAAAAAACTTGGTATGCCTTTGGCTTCTACTTCATTCTCCTATTGTACCCATTTTTTTCAAGACGGTAAAAAATCATCCAGTATATGCTCATATATTTATTATGTTATTTATTTTTGTTACTTATTGTAGTATATTTTAAGCAATAGGTTGATATTTATATAATTATAATGCCGTACCGTTTTCAACGTTTAAATGTTTTAAACATTTTACTAAAGGTACGATATTTTTAACATATATGATATTAGGTAAATCATATATTCTTATTCCGACAACAGAAGTTTTATTATTCTAATGTAAATTAGACCCTAACGTTATAATTAGGTAAAACAATTGCATGCGACTGTACATCTTGGCACCAAATAGGCCAAGAGCAAGGTTTAATGTTTTCAAAGAAGTTTAAGCCACTCTAACCTAGTAGTATAAATCATAAAAACATGTATTTCATTGAGAATTTATCTTTCTCTGACATTTCTTAGGACTTTAGACCGATAAAACTAGTAGTATATTACACATATTAATAGAAATATTTTTTCTTGGCAATTTTTCGTGAACTCTTCGATCTAGCTCTTGGACTATACCTTAAAAATTGAACTCATTATATCTTCTAAACTAAGACCCGACTAAATCTGTGACTTGGTGACAAATTGCAACTAAATTCGGGAGAAAACAGATCTTCGCTAGGTGCCCTAGTTTTTGAGATATAAATGTGGGCAAGCTGCGGAGATTCTACCCAGGTCGGCCACCTAGAAACGCTTATAACTTTTGATCCAGTGACCGACAGATTCTGATAATTGGCGACAAACGAATCATTAGCGACTAATTGTGTTACAAAAATTAAAATGCCTGATGGTGGCCATGCCAGTGTCAGCCACACTGTATTTTGACATTATTATGAATTCTTGGACTTGTAATTATTATTTTGACATTATGATTTATTCTTTGACAATACGATTTATATTTTTGATTTAACTATTGATATTTTGACTTTATAAATAATGCATTTTTTATGAATCTTAACAAGTCTTATTAATTTGTCATTAAAATTATAACTGTGTGCATGAACATGTCTGTTTGTCCTGAGTCTGGGTGTAATTATCTATATAAGTATGTATTTACAAAAAAAAAGTAGTATATGTAGTATATCAGTTATCTGGTTTCCATAGTACAAGCTCTGCTTAGTTTGGGACCAGATGACCGTGTGTGAAAATGTCCCAGGATATTATATATATTATTATAATTTCAAAACTATAGATAATTATAATGTTTAGTTTACAATCCAAAGGAAAGGATGGAACAGGGAACCTCCCATAGACATAGAGATGTCTATGGAACCTCCCTAAGAGTAATAGTTTTCTGTGCTCCTGAGTATATGTCTTCTGTGTTTCTGTGCTTTTGTGCAGGGAACTGTCAAGTAGTACAAGTGATAGCGTCGCCCGTCATCGTTCAATTATCAATAAATTGTAAATAAATAAATAAATAAGTTTTAAACAACAGGCATTTGTTGTGATGGCTCAGTCGCAGTTTTCTTTACTATGGAATGCACACAAGAAGAATATTTGTCACGGATTAAGCAGCTTGCAGCAGGTAAAAAGTTATAATCGTGAAACAGAAGACGATACTTAATATTTTTTCAACAATTTATTCAATTCTTTCCAGAATGGTGAGTTTGTGGACATGACTCTCGCTGCAGACGGCCATCTAGTGAAAGTCCACCAAGTAATTATCGCACTGGCCAGTCCATACATCAAGGAGCTGATATCTACCGCTCAGTGCCCGCATCCCGTTATATTTCTTAATGTAAGGCGTCTTTTAATAATTCACGAATCATTTCAGCCGCCCTTAAGATTATCCTCTGACCCACGTTCTGCGCGTCGTCTGCGGGACATACACGTCCTAGTTTGTTGTCCTACTTGTTGTGGCAATCCTTTGGGGAGTTGTATATCCGTTGCTCATCTGTTGGAAGCTGCTGGTTGGCAGAATCAGTACCTACTGTTTCTTACTACTTTTACTGATATGGTGATTGAATATTTATAGAATAGTCCAGCTCTATATACTGGTCTAGGTAGCTTAGATCTAGACTCATACAGATGTTGATCAATCTGCCTAGTCTTTTCCCAATTAACTTGGGGTCGGCTTCCAGTCTAACCGGATGCAGCTGAATACCAGTATTTTACATGGAGCGACTGTGTATCTGACCTCTACAACCCAGTTACTGGTTAATACAATACCCCTTGGTAAGACTGATTGTCAGACTTTCGGACTTCTGACAACCCGTAACAACTATCAAAGATCCACTGAGACTCATACAGATGTGTTGATGTGTTATAGTTGGGGAGAAGAAGTGGTGCAACAATCCCCAGTTGCACCACTTCTTCTACCCAGCTTAAACAATAGGAAGTGGTGAAGGGTGGGCGTTTTAGGAGATTATCTCACGTAATTTTGACATTAAAAATGTGCAGATTCTCTGCATTAAATAATCAATTAAAAGATTTTTGATTTTACTACTATACTACTTTTATACTCCTAGAACATGTGCTTTATAACCATCATGGTACAACAGAATACCATTATTATACATGGAGTGACTGCCTATCTGACCTCCACTACCCAGTTACTGGGTATACAATACCCCTTGGTAAGACTGGTTGTGCATGTTGAAAAAGACAATGGTGCCGATTCTGTTGTACACAAACTAAACTTAAGTTAGGCTATTGCAAACTTTTTTTCTAAAACAAGAAAGAGGCGGGTGTAACTTAGAGCTGTCAAATTTAATTGGAACTAATATTCCCATACAAATTCAAACGACGCGTAAAAACATGTCTACTAAAAACACGGTGAAGCACAAGGCATAAACTAGTTTGACATCTCTAACTTAGTTCATAACTATAGCCGTCCTTTTCTCGTGCTGCCTTTTAGTAAAAGATAGGGATTCTCTCATTTTTGTTTAGTTATTGAACAAATACCTACTTAAAATAAAATGAACAACTTACTGAAAATATACTGACTGCATTGTGTAGGTACTTTAGCAACTGTATTGTGTGCTGTGTTGTTTTCAGCAAATGTCTTTCTTTCTTTATTCCAATGTATTTACTTATTAGCATAAAACCGATAACAGTAATTAAAGACAGAAATAATGTGAACAGTTCCTTGTGACATTTAGGGCTAATTTTTCAATTATCAGATAACTTTTTTCCAAAGAATAAATCTGACCTAGACTATTATCAAGAGCAAACACATCTCAATAAAAAAAAAATATGACAGTTTGACATATATTTTTTTTTTAAAGCTGACAAACCGCAGTATTTATTCCATAAATAAAAGTTATCTGACAATTGAAAATTTTGCCCTTAGTCTTATAAAGGCTGACTTTACAATTATTAGATAACTTTTAAAATGTGACATTTTGACAGATTGTCCATACAAAAACTGTTAAAATGACAAATTTATTTGTTGAATAAAAGATAACTGGCGATTGAAAAACCAGCTCTAAAAGTAATTGAAATTATATTTTAATTTCAGAAAATTTCTTATACTACATTATGTGCTCTATTGGAGTACATATACACAGGCGAAGTATTAATCTCTATAGATAATTTGAATGAACTCTTGGAAGCTGGCAAAGAACTTCATGTAAAAGGCCTTGAAGATATGGTATTTATATTTTGTTTTTAATTTAAAATATTTTTTTACATTTCAAGTGCAATAAGAGATTGTAAGTTTTTATTAATTGCTCTGAAACTTAGATACAGGTTGTATCAGAAAGGTTTGGTACCGAACATCAAACTGAAAATCTTTCTCCATGGGACCAACATCAAATCGAGAAACAATTATCAGCCTTCATACATTTATGTCGAGTTGGTATTGAAGTTTTGTATGGGACAACTGATATTTTTTCTCGATTATTATGTTGGTTCCTTGGAGAAAGAGGTTCAGTTTGATGGTTGGTACCACACCTTTCTGATACAACCTGTATACTCTAAGCTCTTAACACATAGGGTGTGATTCGATTTCCAAGCATGGTGATTTCGTTTATAGGAGGCCCTGAGTTTAATCACCATCATCATCCATCAATCCATAACCTTCATTATCTTACTGTGAGTTATTATTCTTTGAACAGAGCCACAGGCCTTGATCATAACGTCACATTGGCGGCTCAACTCACAACACTAGATTGTGTCAGCAAACTCAAAAGACGCAATATTCTACAATTAGATAACTTGTAGAGAGCTGCTTTACTAATACGAGAGTTGCTCCTGACGAGGAATAACTTCCCTGCCAGAACTTCCTAGAACTTGCCTGCTAATAGTTTTGAAAACTGATTGCAAGATAAAAAAAAATCTATTAAATAATAAGAAAAAGGTTTGTATTGCAAATTTTACAGTGTTGTGGAGTAATCAGTTGATTGCACAGTAAGCAGTTGATATTTTAAAGATGATAGAATGAGAAGGATGATGATGAATTATGATGTTATGTTACCATAGTATTGATTGCATTGCAGAAGATATCGGATTCAATAGCTTCCTACCAGCAAATATCTCAGAATGACAACGAAACGGACTGCAATATGGAAAGTCTTGATGAGGAGATCAGCTACTTTGAAATATCCAAAGACCATAATGATGAAAATAAATACAACATGACCAATATTATTGTGTAAGTTTTTAAACAGACTGTCCAGTGCATTTTACTGTTATACAAGGTGTAACTTAAATAAAGGGTCATTGTACTCATCATTACGAACTATTTTTACTATGGGACCAAACCTAAAGTCGCAAAAAAGTCTGCTGTTCCCTACGAATTTTACGAATTTTGACGAGTTCATCATCATCATCATCATCATCAACATTTCAGACATAGGCCTCCCCCAAGGATCGCCACTTCGACCGGTTTTGTGTTTCCCGCATCCAGCGGATTCCTGCGGCCTTTACAAGGTCATCGGTCCTTCTTGTGGCCTCCTTACGTCTTCTAGTACGCGGTCGCCACTCCAGAACCTTAAGGCCCCATCGGCCATCTGTTTTGCGAGCAATGTGCCCTGCCCACTGCCACTTCAGTTTGGCAATTCTTCGGACTATGTCGGTTACCTTGGTTCTCCTGCGGATCTCTTCATTTCTGATTCGATCACGTAGGGAAACTCCAAGCATAGGTCTCTCCATTGCCCTTTGGGTGACTTTTAGCCTACTAATATGGCCCATTGTGAGCGACCACGTTTTAGTGCCGTAGCTCATCACTGGCAACACGCACTGGTCAAAGACTTTCGTCTTGAGACTATGCGGTATGTAAGACGAGAAGATATTGCGTAGCTTCCCGAACGCCGTAATTTTCATGTAGCTACATTAGTCCTTTAGGTCTTCAGTTTCGTAAGCTGGCTCTGCCCAACATCTCTTACAAACACCTTTGATCCCTTGCACGCTCTATCGCGGTCTGTATTAAAGCGGCGAAGATCACTTAGATCCGTCTATTAAAGTGCTGCCGGTAGTTAAGTGCATCTTCTGAAGACTACAGGGTCATTTCGTGCCTCTCCTCCATGAGTTGTAAAGTAAAATCAGAGAGCTTCTTATTTCTGACTACGACGGGTCTTGAGAGATCTTAGACCCGACCGAAAGGACAGTTTTCACGAATCCATCGTTATAATCGTCCATGGAGCTCCCTAGACACTCGAAACAATTCTGAAGTTCGAGTTGAAAGCTCTCGGGGGTATGGACTTGGATCGGTGCTGGGCGGAGCTTATACTTCATCAGTCGAAATCTTTCCAGCTTGATATTTAAATTCAATGTGCCTGTTACCATGCGGTGATCACTTCCGGTTTTCACCGCGTTGATCGCAGAGACATCATTGAATACTTACTTCTTCTTTTGACAAGTTACGCGAACATAAATGTAGGGAATAGCAGATTTTTTTTGTCGATTTCAGGTTTGGTCCCATAACAAAAGTTGTTCATAATGATGAGTACAATAATCCCTTAAGAAGTTGTGCGTTATTTAAGTTATATACACCTTGTCTTTGCATTTAAAACAAAATACTGTCTACATTGGACTGATAAACAATTTCTACATTGCAGTAAAAATTTCATAAATCTACAATCTGCCTTGCAAAATTAGCAGTTCACAATATTTTATTAAATGCTATCAAATCTTGGATGAGTAGCCCATTGGTTAAGCAGCTTCTGAAACCGCATGTTAGCCAAAACATAGGTATTTTTATGGGATACTATGATCCACGCCTGCTTCGCATGGATTTGACGAGTTGACAAAACATCGAGATTTCTTTATTAGGTATAGTATTTATACCTAATAAAGAAATCTCGATGTTTTGTCAGCTCGTCAAGCTTATGCCCGCGACTTCGTCCGCGTGAATGAATATTCTCGCAAATAAACTCACTTTCGCATTTATATTATTTAGTTAGGATGACACTCGCTAATACTGTAGCTTCCCATAAGGTTAACGTCCACTGGTCCGCACCGGCCGTATCGTATGAACTCATATAGCCCTGCGTCCACTATCAGTGCCGCTGCCGCCCGTACCGAGCGGCATATACAGTCTGGCCATAAATACTGTTACAATTAAAAATAAGAAAGATATTACATTTGAATTTGGAATCTGTCATTTTTATACGATTGTTCATTGAGTTTTCTAATTTTGGCGCCAATACATTGTATAATATTTTGCGATATTAAAATGGAGTGGGGTGATAAAGAGAACCGAATCGCTGTGATTGCATTACACAAAGTTGGTATGGAGACAAATGCAATTTTTCAAATTAGGTATAAATAAAAAAAAAAACGCTTTGCGTGCCGGTAACGTCACATGTATTAGTTCACTGCGTGCATCGCTCCTTTTTACTTTTTTGTGTTCGATTAAAGCAAGAAGTTGAGAGAAAGCGGCCGGAATTAATCAACAGAAGGGGTGTGGTTTTTCATCATGATAACGCTAGACCTCACACATCTTTAGCCACTCAGCAAAAATTAAGAGAGTTTGGCTGGGAGGTGTTAATGCATCCGCCGTATAGTCCTGACCTTGCACCTTCAGATTTCCACCAGTTTCGGTCTCTTCAGAATTCTTTAGGCAGTGTCAGGTTAACATCACGAGAGGACTGCCAAAACCACTTGTCGCGGTATTTTGACCAGAAGTCCCAAAATTTCTATAGCAATGGGATCATGTCCCTACCTACAAGATGGCAAAAAGTTATCGAACAAAATGGTACCTAAGTACAGCCCGCGGCACGTAAGTTGGCAAGGTTTTGGCGTAGTGGGGGTAAGTTCGCGCATGCTACACTTATTGCAACAAAAAAATGGTCACTTTTATTGCTTGTCATTATTCTGTGGTTATTACCATAATTTATTTTTAAACATAACTATTTAGAAGAAAGTTAAAGAAAGGAGAAGAATTCGTGAAGTATATTAGGAGTAATAAATAAAATATACAGGGTTATTTGTAAAACACCAACAACCTCTTAAGAGGTCATTGTACTCATCATTATGAACAACTTTTACTATGGGACCAAACCTGAAATCGCGAAAAAAAAAATCAGCAGTTCAGTACATTTATGTTCGCATAATTCGTCAAAATATGTAACAGTACACATCATAAACCATTTTTCTGGCATGTCTACGTAAAATACGTATTTGTTTGTGGCATTATCTAAATTTAAAAATTCAAACAAAACAATAACAAGAACTTGTAACAAAAGCTCAACAAAAACAAATGTTACAATTTTAGTGCACGCAAGTGTACTCGGGAGCGAATGGAACGTGGACGCGACGCGAGAGACAAGGGTCGACTGACCAACCAATCGCGCGCTCGGAATGATGCTACCTCATTCCCCGCGTCCCGCTCGCGACCAAAGAGATCTAAAAAATGACTTCTGCGCATCTAACGACTCTTGCCAACTTACGTGCCGCGGGCTGTACATACTTTAGTTAAATGTAAATAAACTATATTAAAAAATGTTTTGAATTTTCTTAAAAAATGCGAAGAAACTTTTTGCCCAACCTATTATTATGATTGTAATAAAGAGTATTTGTTTTTTTATTGAATAGTGTATAGTAATGTGCCGAGTCACCTAGATCTTGACAGGTAAATGTAATAAAAAAATGTTTGTGCATCATGAAGTAAATTAGGAAGATATAATTAATGATATTCTCCAAACATTGGTCGCTTCAAGTTTATTTCATGAACCTACATTCCACGTTTGGTTTTACGTTCTTTATCTGCCAACAAGCAACTGATAATAATAATATCTTCGTCAGTCTCTATGACACGATATATACTAACAACAATAAAAACACTCAGACTAAATTAAACACCTGGATACAGTGGTCGACGCATGCCATCGGCAAATCCGTTGAATACGTTGCATGCCGTGCGTGCCTTGCGGCCGGTGCGGACCAGTGGATGTTCATCATATATATACATATATAGACTTGAGAACCTCCTCCTTTTTGTTCGTCGTTGGTTAAAAAATTCTAAATAATAATATTAAAAAATGACGGTGAAACCCGTATCTAAATCCGTTGCATAGTTTGGAGGAACAACGCGATCACACAGACGGACACAAAAAACAACTAATTTATGATATGTGTAGATAGATATAAAAGTGGGCTTATGTTAATAAAAAAAAAACAATACATTTTGTTTTTCAGAGAAGCTGACGATGGCCCTAGGATATTGAGCACGAGATCTTTAGACGAAAACTACGCGGAAGAACAAGATGACGAGGACTCGACGCCGATGCCGGTTGAAATCAGGGCAGTCTCTGAGCATACCGACGGCAAACACACTGGTGATAACCCCAGTAAGTCCGTTTGAGGCGACAGTGGTAGCCCGCGAAATTCAAATCTTACGTTTTCTGCAATTTGCAAGTCAGTATTAATGATAATAATAATAATACATAATATCATATTACTTCTGGGTGTTCTCGTTTAGCTAACGGCGAGTATTTGCACAGGCATAATCAAGTAGCCAGGATTATCCATCACCAACTTGCTCTGAAATACGGCCTTGTGGACTCTGAGGTACCGTATTACAGGTATGTGCCCGACCCAGTTCTCGAGAATGACCATGTCACGTTATACTGGGATCGATCTATTATCACTGACAGGACTATTGTAGCCAATAAGCCTGATATAGTGGTAATAGATCGATCAGTGCGCCGCACAATGATAATCGATGTCACTATCCCGCATGACGAGAACCTCGTGAAGGCCGAGAAGGAGAAACAATTGAAGTATCTCGACTTAGCCCACGAGGTTGTCGCTATGTGGAATGTGGACTCGGCAATCATTGTGCCGATAGTCGTTACGGTCAATGGCCTTATCGCTAAGAGCCTCGACCAACATCTCAAGAGGCTCTCGTTGGGTGGCTGGGTGAAGGGCCTGATTCAGAAGGCAGTCCTCCTTGATACGGCGCGTATTGTGAGGAGGTTCCTGTCTCTGGGGCCCTAACCACCGCTAGCTTGGACCCTGCACCCGCTGCCGGCGGATCACTATTTTTTATATTTTTAAATGTTTTTTTTTTAATGTTTTTATAAAAATATTTAAAAATGTAATAAAATAAGTTTAAAAAATAAATAAAGGAGATAATAATAGTAATTTATTTTCTCTCAAAAAGGTACAATTTTGGTACATAGTATCAAAGTTACAGGCAGAATCAAACCTTAGTGAGAGCTGGAGTCTATACTGGGCTCGGGGCCTGTATTACAGATCTCCAGGCTCACACCCTTAAAATTACAATATTAAATTGCACTTACGTACTACAATAATGTATAAGCTCCATGATGAGAGGTAGAGTATTAATATTTGTAACAAATAGATGTACTATGTGTGTCTTTGGAGAGTGTAGTGTGTCCGTGAGTGCAATAGGTCTCCACACTCAGTTGTATGGTGATCAAAATATGATTCGCGACCGTAACAAATAAGTATTTACAGAATTATAATCATTAGAATCATCAATACAACTGTCTAAGTTCATATTACCCTATTGAATGACTATTGCATCAATTCATGACATATTTTGAGGCTAATTCTAACTTAGAGATGATTCTAATGATTATAATTCTGTAAATACATATTTGTTACGGTAGCCGATCATATTTCGATCAACATACAACCTGACACTGACTTGCAAAAACGTAATAAAATTTGAATGTGGTAAACGTCAACGGCACCAATGTGGTAACCGATACATAGTGTGGTATTTTTAGCCACTTATGAGTGCATGATATACGTTCATAATACTTTTACTATTATTATTGTCTTATATTCTAACTAAATGATAATGGAAACCGCATCAAAATCCGTTTCGTAGTTTAGAAGAACAACGAGTCACACGATTTTGCCGTGAATGTACTTCTAATAGGTTGGGGAAAAAGTTTCTTCGCATTTTTAAAGAAAATTCAAAACATTTTTTAATATAGTTTATTTACATTTAACTAAAGTATGTAGGTACCATTTTGTTCGATAATTTTTTGCCATCTTGTAGGTAGGGACATGATCCCATTGCTATAGAAATTTTGGGACTTCTGGTCAAAATACCACGACAAGTGGTTTTGGCAGTCCTCTCGTGATGTTAACCTGACATTGCCTAAAGAATTCTGAAGAGACCGAAACAGGTGGAAATCTGAAGGTGCAAGGTCAGGACTATACGGCGGATGCATTAACACCTCCCAGCCAAACTCTCTTAATTTTTGCTGAGTGGCTAAAGATGTGTGAGGTCTAGCGTTATCATGATGAAAAACTACACCCCTTCTGTTGATTAATTCCGGCCGCTTTCTCTCAACTTCTTGCTTTAATCTCATCAGTTGTTCGCAGTAGAGTTCAGAATCGATGGTCCTGCCTGGTGGTAACAGCTCATAATGAATAATGCCCGTCCAATCCCACCACATACACAGCATCACCTTGTTGCGAGTTAACCCGGGTTTTGCCACAGTCTGTGAAGCCTGACCGGTCTTTGACCACGACCTTTTTCGGACGTTCTTGTCATACGTGATCCACTTTTCATCACCAGTTATCAGCTTCTTCAAAAATGGTTCGGTTTCATTACGTCGTAATACAAATGAGTACACGGTTCATTAGGTTTCTTTCAGTGAGCTCGTGAGGTACCCAAATGTCGAGCTTTTTTGTGTACCCAGTTTTTTTTCAAATGCGCCAAAACTGTTTTATGGTCAATTTACAGTTCTTCAGCTACGTCGTAACTACTGATATGCCGATCTTGCTCCACTTTTTCAAAAATGGCATCCATTTTATCCGTAATAGGGCGACCAGAGCGACGTGCATCTTTGACATCAAAATTTCCGGATTGAAAACGCTTAAACCAAATTTGTGCTACTCTCACAGACACTACACTAGGTCCATAAACATCGCAAATTTTTTTCGCGGCTTGCGTTGCATTTTTACCTTTTTTGTAGTAAAATTTTAAAATGTATCGAATTTCTTCATTAGATTCACTCATCTTGACGGTACGAAAAACAAATGAAAATCACACATTTTCCTAATTTGAATTTGGAATTATGTTCTTTAAAATTGAAACTTTCAGTGATACCAAAACCAGCCAGATACAAATAGTATAGCCAAAGAGATTTTGTTGAGGGGCGGTGACCGTTGACACGTCCAGTATCTAACGGCCGTACCCTGGGACAGTCTCCCACGTTTTTGACGTATGTTCCCTTACTTACTCCGCTGGTGACACACGTCACCACGCTCCCCTGAAAGCGTACGTAGTGGTGGGTACAACCCACTAGGCGGACCTCGGAGGGATGATCAGCGAAGAGGCGGTGAAATAAAATGCAGGATTTTCTTGATTCTTGCTTGTAGATTTCGGCTTGTTCTTGTTGTTGTTGCCTCTTCGACGGCTGAGCTGTGACTGAATTTTGCGACCAAATGTCGCTTAATTTATACCCGGTGAGGCCGGCCTTCGTTACCTTAAAGAGAACCGCGTATTTTAGATCTCTTTTGCTTGTATTTTTCACTAAGCCGAAATCTTTAAGCCTTTATTTTATAAACCTTTCATGATACAATTTTACAGTTTGTTATTGTTTATCCTTCCTTATATAGTCCTTATGCTAATTAGACATTAATTTACAACTTAACTATAAACAATAAAAAAATCCTAGAACATTAACTTGTAAAAATTGCGACTTTACGTATTTTCATTATACAAAATCCCTTATAATTTCTAAACTAACTGTCCGATTTTCATAATTCAAACGGTATACATAGTTTTATGACTAAACCTATCTTTTAAAACAAAAATTATCAAAATCTATCCATAAACAAAAAAGTGAGTTTTCAAGTTACGTAATTTTACTTGAACTAATTTATTCTTATAAGAATCCTTTCAAAAACAGTCTTATTGGTTTATAGTACAAGAACTAATAACAAATCTAACTTAAATAACTAACTAGAAACATAGAAAACACAAAATAAATCACTTTAAAGGTTTCTAAGTTATTAACAATATTCTCACATCATTTTTGCGTAGCGGTCCCGGCGCTACTTGCGCCCATGTGCCTAGATAGGGTCTCGTCGCCGACATTCTCCCCCTCGTGCGCAGCACCATCCTCCTGGCTCGGCGAAACTCCCGGCACCAACAGCACCACTCTTGAACTGGGTCTTCGCAGCACTCCTCCTCGCGTCTCGACGTCGACGATTCTGGTTCGCCCGTCTGGTCCCGGATACACCTGCTGGATTCTGCCGCGTGGCCAGGTGCATCTTGGCAGGCTGTGGTCGACGATCAGAACGATGTCTCCGATGCGTAGGTCTGTGGCGCTGCTTCTTCCCGTCGTCTTCCTCGGCAGTAGAGTGGGCAGGTATTCTCGCAGCCAGCGTTGCCAAAAGTGGTCGGCAAGTCGCTGCGTCGTCTTCCAGGTGTGCCTGCCCACGAGCTCGTCGTCTTTGAAGCTGCCGATTCTCGCTGCGCCGCAGGATCGCCCGAGGAGGAAGTGGTTAGGAGTGAGTGCTTCCTCTTCAAGACTCTCGGAGAGATGGGTGAGAGGCCGAGAATTGACTATGTGCTCGGCCTCAAGTAGGAGGGTGTGGAGTATCTCCTCTCGTGGATGTCTTTCGTTGAGTGTGGCGTTCAGTGCGGTTTTTATTGATCGCACCAAACGCTCCCATGCGCCGCCCATGTTAGGTGCACCAGGAGGGATGAATGCCCACTGCACGCCGATCTTGTCTGCTTCTGAGATGAGGTCTTCTTTCTTCATGTCATCTAAAGCTTCTTTCAGTTCTTTATTTGCGCCGACGAAGTTGGTTCCGTTGTCGGAGTAGATGATCTTCGGCATTCCTCTTCTCGCGGCGAATCGTCGCAGCGCCATGATCATACTGTCGGTGGAGAGTGAAGGAGTGAGCTCAATGTGCACAGCTCTTGTGGTTAAGCATGTGAATAGAGCACCCCATCTCTTCTCTTGACGTCTTCCCACGGTGATCGTCATTGGGCCGAAGTAATCCACTCCGGTGCACGTAAAGGGAGGGTTGCTGTGCATCAGTCTCTCCTTGGGTAAGTTGCCCGTCGGTAGTTCTTGTGGTTTTGCCTTCTTCGTTTTGCACCACTGACATTGATGCTGAACTGCCTTGATTGCTGACCTCAACCCTAGTACCCAGTAGCGTTGTCGCACTTCGTTCATCACTGTTGCGTGGTTTCCGTGGTTGAAACGGCAGTGGAACTCTTCAATGATGAGTCGTGTTATTCTTTCCTTGCTGTCGAGCACGATGGGTCGCTTGTAGTCTCTGGTTACGCCCTGTATCGCGTCGATTCTTCCTTTTAAACGCAGGAGACCTTCTTCCATCACTATGTCGAGCTTCTTTAACTTGCTGTTGCCTTCTAGCTGTTTCCCTTGCTCTATTCGCTTGATGTCTTCTCTGAAACTTCTCTGTTGACTTCCCTTTAGCAGCAGGGTTTCAGCTTGTTCCAGCAGCTCTGTGGTTAGTGGTATGTAGTTTCTTTCTGGCCTCTTTGGAGACGAATGTTGTTTCTCGACTGTTTTCGTCTTCTTTCCTTTCGTCCTTTTCCAGGTGGGATCTTCTTTACTGACGTTGACCTTCTCTTTTGTTCTGCAGAGTTGTATGAACTGCAGTACCCTTGCGGTGGCTCGCCAAAGTCTCGTCCAAGACGAAAACCTCTCAGGATCTGGTGATGGATGAGTTGTGATTGCTGTTGCTGCGATGTCCGTTATCTTTTCTTCGCCGGTGGTTTCCTTTTTGAATGTTCTTGCTTCAGGCCAGTGAGTTTCTTCCTTCCTTAAGAATTCTGGGCCGTTGTACCATCGGTGATCGTAATTAAAGTTCTCTGGCACGTCGCGCGTTGAGTCATCTGCAGGGTTCTGTGTCGTAGGCACCCATCTCCAATCTTGAGGCTTGGTGAGATCTTCTATTTCGGCCAAGCGATGAGCCACGAACGTTTTGAAGGTTCTCGGGTCCGTCTTGATCCAGGAGAGCACAATACTGGAGTCTGTCCAGAATGTTTTCCTTACTGCCTTCAGATCCATTTCTTCTTCTACTGAATGGGCTAGTCTGCTTCCAAGGAGGGCCGCCTGTAGCTCCAGTCTTGGGATCGATACCGGCTTCAACGGAGTGACTCGTACTTTCGCTGCCACTAAGCTGACGTGGTATGTTCCGTTCGCATCTTCTGTTCTCCAGTAGACTGTAGCTGCATACGCCGTTTCGCTCGCATCTGTGAACGTGTGCAGCTCCCCCTCGGTGCGATGTGGCGCCAGGCATCTTGGAATCTGAAGATCTTGTAACAGCTTCATGTTCTCGAGATATACTTTCCATGCTTCGTATTCCCTTTTTTCTATTTCTTCGTCCCAACCGACGCCGCTCCGCCATATGTTCTGAAGCAGCTTCTTGCCTTGGATGAGGACTGGTGACGCTAATCCCAATGGGTCGAAGGTAGACATAACGGCACTGGTGACTTCCCTCTTCGTAGGCACCTTGAATCCCTTAGCTATTTCTTCCGGAGTGTTCCGGAGGTTTGCCCTGAAGCCGATGGAGTCCCTTTCTGTGAACCAGCGTAGTCCTAGTGTCTTTTCTTCTTTTTCACCAAGGTTTACTTCCGTTTTTTCGATTGTTTCAGTCTTTATGTCTTGCAGCAGCTCAGGTCTGTTTGATGCCCATGCCCTGAGTTCGAAACCTGCCTTCTTGTGTATGAAGTCCACCTGCGCTGTTATCCTTCTGAAGTCTTCTTCTGAATGGAAGCTGTGCAAGTAGTCGTCCATGTAATGATTCAGCTCGACTGCCCTTGTCGCCTCTGGATACTGTTCCTTGTAGTCCGCTGCGTTTCGGTTTTTTACGTAGATGGCCATGCTTGGAGATGATGTTGCGCCGAAAATAACTGATGTCATTCTGTACTTCTTAGGCGGCACGTCGCGATGATCTCCGCGCCACAAGAACCTTAGGCTGTCTCTATCTTCTGGTCTGATGCGAACTTGTAGAAACATCTCCTTGATGTCGGCCGCTACTGCTAAAGGTCCTTGTCGAAATCTCACTAGTACACCGAAGAGCGATTGTAGTAGATCTGGTCCAGGCAGTAGAGCGTCGTTGAGGCTTTTCCCTTTCGACTTGGCTGCTGCGTCGAAGACGATCCTTATCTTCTTCTTTAATGGATGAACTACGGAGAAATGAGGGAGGAACCATAACTTCTTGGAATCTTCTGGTTCGTCAGGTGCTTCTTCTGCATATTTGTTGTCGATTAGATGCTGGATCTGCTTGCCATATTCCGTCTTCAAATGAGGATCCTTGTCTATCTTCTTTTCGATGTTGATTAATCGGTTCTTGGCAGACGTGTAGCTTTCTGGCATTCGTTCTTCTTCATTCTTCCATAGAAGTCCAGCTTCGAATCGACCATCTTCAAGTCTTCTGCAGGTTTTCTCTAGGATGGTGAGTGCTCTTCCTTCTGAATCTGTAGTGGGTCTTCTTGGTTGCACACCAAGTGCCTCGATCGCGAAGTGATCCTTGATGGCTTGATGCATCTCTTCTTCTGGCGTGCTGACATGTAGACATGTGTTCAGGAAGTGTACTGGTCTTGCACCTCCGCTGTCTGACCCGTGGAGCACCCATCCAAGTCCTGTTTTTGAAGCAACTGGTTCCCCTGGTTTCCCTCTTCTTACTTCTTGAGTCACAATTAGCTCCCAATTGTCTTGACCAATGAGCAATTGTGGTGACTCCCCTTCGTAATATAGAGAGTCGGCGATCTTCTTTAAGTGCTGATAATCTTGAATCTTCTTTTTGTCTAGGAACTGTGGAGTGAGCTTCAAATCGTTGATTGTGCGGACTCTCTTCAGTGTCTTCTTGTTCTCCTGATGAACCCCTTTTACCATAAGGTCCAGCATCTGAGAATCCTTATTCCTTATCAACCTTCCTCCCACTGTTTCAATTACCAGTTCTTCCTTGCTTCCTTGTGCGCCGACTTCTTGTGCCACCTTCTCATCCAGAAGTGACACGGTTGACCCTTCATCCAGAAGGGCTAATATTTTCTTTGATCCTTTTGTCCCGAAGACTTCTACTGGAACTATCTTCAGGTATGCTTTCGTATTGTTGACTGCGTTCACTGATGTCGTGACGCTCACCGCCTCTTGTGGTCTCTCGCTCTTCTTTTCCTCCGAGGTCCTTTCTTCTGACTCGACGTGCAGCAGATGATGATGCCACCTCTTGCATTCTTTGCACGGTGGTTTTCTGCAGCTCTCCTTCCTGTGTTTCCCTTGAAGACATTTGAAGCAGACGCGACTCTTCTTTACTGTTGCCCACCGATCTTGCACCGACATCTTCTGGAACTTCTGACATTCGACGAGAAAATGTTCACCCTCACATATAGGGCAAGTCTTCTCTTGTTGTCTTGAATCCTTTTCTTTGAAGTTCTTTTCTTTCGTTGAATGTGCTGCTTGTCGATTGGTCTTCTTGAACCCGCTTCTTTCTTCTGAAGTCGCGAAGGCTCCACATTTGTCCGCTTCTATGTTCAGGAACTTGGATACTAGCGTCAGGTCGGAGAAGTCGCCTTCTGCTGATGCTGCAGTGAAGTCATACCATCGGAACTTGAGAACCGTCGGCATCTTGTCCACGATTTGTTTCACCATTTCAGGTGAATGCAGGTACTGTGATTTCTTCAGTCCTTTTATTGCTGCTACGCTGTTGTTGATTTGGCTCGCGAAGACGCAAATGTCCCTTGGATTTTCTGAAATCTTCGGTAGCGCCTTGACCTTATCCAATTCTGCCAAAACCAGCGCATCAGGTCTTCCATATCTTCTTCTGAGGGCTTGCATTACTTCTGACGGAGAGGCTTCGGAGTACAACAGGCTCTTGATAGCTTCTCTTGCGTTGCCCTTCAGCGCTCTTCTTAAGCGCGCCATATTCTGGACTTCGTTGAACATTGGTGCTGTATCTTCATAAACAACCTTGAAGGCCAACCACTCGCTGCTGTTGCCGTCGAAGTAGGGTAGCTCGTGGATGTAGCTTGGCTGTGCTGCTGGTCCTCCTTTTGTGGAAAAGGCTTCTTTCAAGGCAGTCGCCAATGCTTGAATCTCGATCGTAGCTCCTTTCGTTGAAGAGTTCTCTTCAGGCTTCACCTTCTGTGGCTCTTCTGCAGTGTGTTGACCTCGCTGCTCTGGTTGTTTCTTGTTGCCATCTTCTAATACTGATGACTCGATCCAGTTCCGCACCTGGGCTGTTCTGTCTTCCTGGTCTTCATCATCCACGGAGTCCTCATCTTCACATTGTGTCATCTCCAGTCTGACTCGGGCTAGCTTCGCCGCAGCCTGTGCTTGTTTCAGTTCCAGGCGTGCTAATTCTTCTCTGGCTTCCAGCTCGCGTCTTCTGGCCAAGGAGCTCGTGGTCCTGGTAGACCTGGCACGACGACTGACCCCCTTCGGCTTTAGGGTCGTGGTTGAACCATGGACACCCTCTTCCGGGACATCTTCTGGGGTTTTCTTAGTCGTCTCCTTTCGTGTGGCATCTTCCTTCTTCTGTTCACTCTTGGATGACGCCGTGGTCACAGTTTCAGCCGTGGTTCCTTCCGTAGTCGTTGTACCCGAAGAAGTGTTGGTGCCTGATGATCCTGTAGTTTCTGATGATGCTGACGCTGACGCAGACGTGACCCCTTCTGACCCTGACGCTTCTACTGTCGCGTCCACATTGGTAGGACGGGACGGGGGGCGTGAGGGGGCATCCTTCTGCGACCTGGTTACTGGCATCTTGCAGTCTTCTTAATCTTCTGGCTTCTTCTTGCAGGGATCCGTTTCTCGAAGGACCAATTGTTGAGGGGCGGTGACCGTTGACACGTCCAGTATCTAACGGCCGTACCCTGGGACAGTCTCCCACGTTTTTGACGTATGTTCCCTTACTTACTCCGCTGGTGACACACGTCACCACGCTCCCCTGAAAGCGTACGTAGTGGTGGGTACAACCCACTAGGCGGACCTCGGAGGGATGATCAGCGAAGAGGCGGTGAAATAAAATGCAGGATTTTCTTGATTCTTGCTTGTAGATTTCGGCTTGTTCTTGTTGTTGTTGCCTCTTCGACGGCTGAGCTGTGACTGAATTTTGCGACCAAATGTCGCTTAATTTATACCCGGTGAGGCCGGCCTTCGTTACCTTAAAGAGAACCGCGTATTTTAGATCTCTTTTGCTTGTATTTTTCACTAAGCCGAAATCTTTAAGCCTTTATTTTATAAACCTTTCATGATACAATTTTACAGTTTGTTATTGTTTATCCTTCCTTATATAGTCCTTATGCTAATTAGACATTAATTTACAACTTAACTATAAACAATAAAAAAATCCTAGAACATTAACTTGTAAAAATTGCGACTTTACGTATTTTCATTATACAAAATCCCTTATAATTTCTAAACTAACTGTCCGATTTTCATAATTCAAACGGTATACATAGTTTTATGACTAAACCTATCTTTTAAAACAAAAATTATCAAAATCTATCCATAAACAAAAAAGTGAGTTTTCAAGTTACGTAATTTTACTTGAACTAATTTATTCTTATAAGAATCCTTTCAAAAACAGTCTTATTGGTTTATAGTACAAGAACTAATAACAAATCTAACTTAAATAACTAACTAGAAACATAGAAAACACAAAATAAATCACTTTAAAGGTTTCTAAGTTATTAACAATATTCTCACATCATTTTTGCGTAGCGGTCCCGGCGCTACTTGCGCCCATGTGCCTAGATAGGGTCTCGTCGCCGACATTCTCCCCCTCGTGCGCAGCACCATCCTCCTGGCTCGGCGAAACTCCCGGCACCAACAGCACCACTCTTGAACTGGGTCTTCGCAGCACTCCTCCTCGCGTCTCGACGTCGACGATTCTGGTTCGCCCGTCTGGTCCCGGATACACCTGCTGGATTCTGCCGCGTGGCCAGGTGCATCTTGGCAGGCTGTGGTCGACGATCAGAACGATGTCTCCGATGCGTAGGTCTGTGGCGCTGCTTCTTCCCGTCGTCTTCCTCGGCAGTAGAGTGGGCAGGTATTCTCGCAGCCAGCGTTGCCAAAAGTGGTCGGCAAGTCGCTGCGTCGTCTTCCAGGTGTGCCTGCCCACGAGCTCGTCGTCTTTGAAGCTGCCGATTCTCGCTGCGCCGCAGGATCGCCCGAGGAGGAAGTGGTTAGGAGTGAGTGCTTCCTCTTCAAGACTCTCGGAGAGATGGGTGAGAGGCCGAGAATTGACTATGTGCTCGGCCTCAAGTAGGAGGGTGTGGAGTATCTCCTCTCGTGGATGTCTTTCGTTGAGTGTGGCGTTCAGTGCGGTTTTTATTGATCGCACCAAACGCTCCCATGCGCCGCCCATGTTAGGTGCACCAGGAGGGATGAATGCCCACTGCACGCCGATCTTGTCTGCTTCTGAGATGAGGTCTTCTTTCTTCATGTCATCTAAAGCTTCTTTCAGTTCTTTATTTGCGCCGACGAAGTTGGTTCCGTTGTCGGAGTAGATGATCTTCGGCATTCCTCTTCTCGCGGCGAATCGTCGCAGCGCCATGATCATACTGTCGGTGGAGAGTGAAGGAGTGAGCTCAATGTGCACAGCTCTTGTGGTTAAGCATGTGAATAGAGCACCCCATCTCTTCTCTTGACGTCTTCCCACGGTGATCGTCATTGGGCCGAAGTAATCCACTCCGGTGCACGTAAAGGGAGGGTTGCTGTGCATCAGTCTCTCCTTGGGTAAGTTGCCCGTCGGTAGTTCTTGTGGTTTTGCCTTCTTCGTTTTGCACCACTGACATTGATGCTGAACTGCCTTGATTGCTGACCTCAACCCTAGTACCCAGTAGCGTTGTCGCACTTCGTTCATCACTGTTGCGTGGTTTCCGTGGTTGAAACGGCAGTGGAACTCTTCAATGATGAGTCGTGTTATTCTTTCCTTGCTGTCGAGCACGATGGGTCGCTTGTAGTCTCTGGTTACGCCCTGTATCGCGTCGATTCTTCCTTTTAAACGCAGGAGACCTTCTTCCATCACTATGTCGAGCTTCTTTAACTTGCTGTTGCCTTCTAGCTGTTTCCCTTGCTCTAGTCGCTTGATGTCTTCTCTGAAACTTCTCTGTTGACTTCCCTTTAGCAGCAGGGTTTCAGCTTGTTCCAGCAGCTCTGTGGTTAGTGGTATGTAGTTTCTTTCTGGCCTCTTTGGAGACGAATGTTGTTTCTCGACTGTTTTCGTCTTCTTTCCTTTCGTCCTTTTCCAGGTGGGATCTTCTTTACTGACGTTGACCTTCTCTTTTGTTCTGCAGAGTTGTATGAACTGCAGTACCCTTGCGGTGGCTCGCCAAAGTCTCGTCCAAGACGAAAACCTCTCAGGATCTGGTGATGGATGAGTTGTGATTGCTGTTGCTGCGATGTCCGTTATCTTTTCTTCGCCGGTGGTTTCCTTTTTGAATGTTCTTGCTTCAGGCCAGTGAGTTTCTTCCTTCCTTAAGAATTCTGGGCCGTTGTACCATCGGTGATCGTAATTAAAGTTCTCTGGCACGTCGCGCGTTGAGTCATCTGCAGGGTTCTGTGTCGTAGGCACCCATCTCCAATCTTGAGGCTTGGTGAGATCTTCTATTTCGGCCAAGCGATGAGCCACGAACGTTTTGAAGGTTCTCGGGTCCGTCTTGATCCAGGAGAGCACAATACTGGAGTCTGTCCAGAATGTTTTCCTTACTGCCTTCAGATCCATTTCTTCTTCTACTGAATGGGCTAGTCTGCTTCCAAGGAGGGCCGCCTGTAGCTCCAGTCTTGGGATCGATACCGGCTTCAACGGAGTGACTCGTACTTTCGCTGCCACTAAGCTGACGTGGTATGTTCCGTTCGCATCTTCTGTTCTCCAGTAGACTGTAGCTGCATACGCCGTTTCGCTCGCATCTGTGAACGTGTGCAGCTCCCCCTCGGTGCGATGTGGCGCCAGGCATCTTGGAATCTGAAGATCTTGTAACAGCTTCATGTTCTCGAGATATACTTTCCATGCTTCGTATTCCCTTTTTTCTATTTCTTCGTCCCAACCGACGCCGCTCCGCCATATGTTCTGAAGCAGCTTCTTGCCTTGGATGAGGACTGGTGACGCTAATCCCAATGGGTCGAAGGTAGACATAACGGCACTGGTGACTTCCCTCTTCGTAGGCACCTTGAATCCCTTAGCTATTTCTTCCGGAGTGTTCCGGAGGTTTGCCCTGAAGCCGATGGAGTCCCTTTCTGTGAACCAGCGTAGTCCTAGTGTCTTTTCTTCTTTTTCACCAAGGTTTACTTCCGTTTTTTCGATTGTTTCAGTCTTTATGTCTTGCAGCAGCTCAGGTCTGTTTGATGCCCATGCCCTGAGTTCGAAACCTGCCTTCTTGTGTATGAAGTCCACCTGCGCTGTTATCCTTCTGAAGTCTTCTTCTGAATGGAAGCTGTGCAAGTAGTCGTCCATGTAATGATTCAGCTCGACTGCCCTTGTCGCCTCTGGATACTGTTCCTTGTAGTCCGCTGCGTTTCGGTTTTTTACGTAGATGGCCATGCTTGGAGATGATGTTGCGCCGAAAATAACTGATGTCATTCTGTACTTCTTAGGCGGCACGTCGCGATGATCTCCGCGCCACAAGAACCTTAGGCTGTCTCTATCTTCTGGTCTGATGCGAACTTGTAGAAACATCTCCTTGATGTCGGCCGCTACTGCTAAAGGTCCTTGTCGAAATCTCACTAGTACACCGAAGAGCGATTGTAGTAGATCTGGTCCAGGCAGTAGAGCGTCGTTGAGGCTTTTCCCTTTCGACTTGGCTGCTGCGTCGAAGACGATCCTTATCTTCTTCTTTAATGGATGAACTACGGAGAAATGAGGGAGGAACCATAACTTCTTGGAATCTTCTGGTTCGTCAGGTGCTTCTTCTGCATATTTGTTGTCGATTAGATGCTGGATCTGCTTGCCATATTCCGTCTTCAAATGAGGATCCTTGTCTATCTTCTTTTCGATGTTGATTAATCGGTTCTTGGCAGACGTGTAGCTTTCTGGCATTCGTTCTTCTTCATTCTTCCATAGAAGTCCAGCTTCGAATCGACCATCTTCAAGTCTTCTGCAGGTTTTCTCTAGGATGGTGAGTGCTCTTCCTTCTGAATCTGTAGTGGGTCTTCTTGGTTGCACACCAAGTGCCTCGATCGCGAAGTGATCCTTGATGGCTTGATGCATCTCTTCTTCTGGCGTGCTGACATGTAGACATGTGTTCAGGAAGTGTACTGGTCTTGCACCTCCGCTGTCTGACCCGTGGAGCACCCATCCAAGTCCTGTTTTTGAAGCAACTGGTTCCCCTGGTTTCCCTCTTCTTACTTCTTGAGTCACAATTAGCTCCCAATTGTCTTGACCAATGAGCAATTGTGGTGACTCCCCTTCGTAATATAGAGAGTCGGCGATCTTCTTTAAGTGCTGATAATCTTGAATCTTCTTTTTGTCTAGGAACTGTGGAGTGAGCTTCAAATCGTTGATTGTGCGGACTCTCTTCAGTGTCTTCTTGTTCTCCTGATGAACCCCTTTTACCATAAGGTCCAGCATCTGAGAATCCTTATTCCTTATCAACCTTCCTCCCACTGTTTCAATTACCAGTTCTTCCTTGCTTCCTTGTGCGCCGACTTCTTGTGCCACCTTCTCATCCAGAAGTGACACGGTTGACCCTTCATCCAGAAGGGCTAATATTTTCTTTGATCCTTTTGTCCCGAAGACTTCTACTGGAACTATCTTCAGGTATGCTTTCGTATTGTTGACTGCGTTCACTGATGTCGTGACGCTCACCGCCTCTTGTGGTCTCTCGCTCTTCTTTTCCTCCGAGGTCCTTTCTTCTGACTCGACGTGCAGCAGATGATGATGCCACCTCTTGCATTCTTTGCACGGTGGTTTTCTGCAGCTCTCCTTCCTGTGTTTCCCTTGAAGACATTTGAAGCAGACGCGACTCTTCTTTACTGTTGCCCACCGATCTTGCACCGACATCTTCTGGAACTTCTGACATTCGACGAGAAAATGTTCACCCTCACATATAGGGCAAGTCTTCTCTTGTTGTCTTGAATCCTTTTCTTTGAAGTTCTTTTCTTTCGTTGAATGTGCTGCTTGTCGATTGGTCTTCTTGAACCCGCTTCTTTCTTCTGAAGTCGCGAAGGCTCCACATTTGTCCGCTTCTATGTTCAGGAACTTGGATACTAGCGTCAGGTCGGAGAAGTCGCCTTCTGCTGATGCTGCAGTGAAGTCATACCATCGGAACTTGAGAACCGTCGGCATCTTGTCCACGATTTGTTTCACCATTTCAGGTGAATGCAGGTACTGTGATTTCTTCAGTCCTTTTATTGCTGCTACGCTGTTGTTGATTTGGCTCGCGAAGACGCAAATGTCCCTTGGATTTTCTGAAATCTTCGGTAGCGCCTTGACCTTATCCAATTCTGCCAAAACCAGCGCATCAGGTCTTCCATATCTTCTTCTGAGGGCTTGCATTACTTCTGACGGAGAGGCTTCGGAGTACAACAGGCTCTTGATAGCTTCTCTTGCGTTGCCCTTCAGCGCTCTTCTTAAGCGCGCCATATTCTGGACTTCGTTGAACATTGGTGCTGTATCTTCATAAACAACCTTGAAGGCCAACCACTCGCTGCTGTTGCCGTCGAAGTAGGGTAGCTCGTGGATGTAGCTTGGCTGTGCTGCTGGTCCTCCTTTTGTGGAAAAGGCTTCTTTCAAGGCAGTCGCCAATGCTTGAATCTCGATCGTAGCTCCTTTCGTTGAAGAGTTCTCTTCAGGCTTCACCTTCTGTGGCTCTTCTGCAGTGTGTTGACCTCGCTGCTCTGGTTGTTTCTTGTTGCCATCTTCTAATACTGATGACTCGATCCAGTTCCGCACCTGGGCTGTTCTGTCTTCCTGGTCTTCATCATCCACGGAGTCCTCATCTTCACATTGTGTCATCTCCAGTCTGACTCGGGCTAGCTTCGCCGCAGCCTGTGCTTGTTTCAGTTCCAGGCGTGCTAATTCTTCTCTGGCTTCCAGCTCGCGTCTTCTGGCCAAGGAGCTCGTGGTCCTGGTAGACCTGGCACGACGACTGACCCCCTTCGGCTTTAGGGTCGTGGTTGAACCATGGACACCCTCTTCCGGGACATCTTCTGGGGTTTTCTTAGTCGTCTCCTTTCGTGTGGCATCTTCCTTCTTCTGTTCACTCTTGGATGACGCCGTGGTCACAGTTTCAGCCGTGGTTCCTTCCGTAGTCGTTGTACCCGAAGAAGTGTTGGTGCCTGATGATCCTGTAGTTTCTGATGATGCTGACGCTGACGCAGACGTGACCCCTTCTGACCCTGACGCTTCTACTGTCGCGTCCACATTGGTAGGACGGGACGGGGGGCGTGAGGGGGCATCCTTCTGCGACCTGGTTACTGGCATCTTGCAGTCTTCTTAATCTTCTGGCTTCTTCTTGCAGGGATCCGTTTCTCGAAGGACCAATTGTTGAGGGGCGGTGACCGTTGACACGTCCAGTATCTAACGGCCGTACCCTGGGACAGTCTCCCACGTTTTTGACGTATGTTCCCTTACTTACTCCGCTGGTGACACACGTCACCACGCTCCCCTGAAAGCGTACGTAGTGGTGGGTACAACCCACTAGGCGGACCTCGGAGGGATGATCAGCGAAGAGGCGGTGAAATAAAATGCAGGATTTTCTTGATTCTTGCTTGTAGATTTCGGCTTGTTCTTGTTGTTGTTGCCTCTTCGACGGCTGAGCTGTGACTGAATTTTGCGACCAAATGTCGCTTAATTTATACCCGGTGAGGCCGGCCTTCGTTACCTTAAAGAGAACCGCGTATTTTAGATCTCTTTTGCTTGTATTTTTCACTAAGCCGAAATCTTTAAGCCTTTATTTTATAAACCTTTCATGATACAATTTTACAGTTTGTTATTGTTTATCCTTCCTTATATAGTCCTTATGCTAATTAGACATTAATTTACAACTTAACTATAAACAATAAAAAAATCCTAGAACATTAACTTGTAAAAATTGCGACTTTACGTATTTTCATTATACAAAATCCCTTATAATTTCTAAACTAACTGTCCGATTTTCATAATTCAAACGGTATACATAGTTTTATGACTAAACCTATCTTTTAAAACAAAAATTATCAAAATCTATCCATAAACAAAAAAGTGAGTTTTCAAGTTACGTAATTTTACTTGAACTAATTTATTCTTATAAGAATCCTTTCAAAAACAGTCTTATTGGTTTATAGTACAAGAACTAATAACAAATCTAACTTAAATAACTAACTAGAAACATAGAAAACACAAAATAAATCACTTTAAAGGTTTCTAAGTTATTAACAATATTCTCACATCATTTTTGCGTAGCGGTCCCGGCGCTACTTGCGCCCATGTGCCTAGATAGGGTCTCGTCGCCGACAGATTTTATTACAAGTTCATACATACTATAATGCGAAAAGACTTTTTCCCCAACCTAATAATTTCGTGTGACTTTTTTTATAGTAAAATTTTGAAGATTTTTGAAGTTCGTAATATTAAACAGCCATACTACACAGATACACTACCGACTTCTACACATATAGGTTGCGGTAGGGTTGGTTAAGTATAATGGTTAAAAGACTGACACTGCATTTCTTTTACTTTTACCAAAGAAAACAATAATCGACAAACAGAAAAAGAAAATATCGGTTTCGGCCCAAAAATATTACCATTTTCGGTCGGACTCTACTTGTAGCAAGTCTATTCTTGTTCATCGCTACATATTATAATATAAAACAAAGTATCCCCGCCGCGTCTGTCTGTCTGAACGCGATAAACTCAAACACTACTGAACGGATTTTCATACGGTTTTGCCCAATGGACGGAGTGATTCATAAGGAAAGTTTGGGTTATTCATTAAGGTTTTGTGTAAATTGACTGAAATGACGATGATCGTTGAAGATGGATGTCGAAATAATATCATGCCGATTGGAGATCTCTATTACCCTGCGGGCGTTACGGTAGTACGTTTCCGTGGGATAATTTCCGACAACCACGCAGGCGAAGCCGCGGCCAAAAGCTAGTCAGATATAATTCCAGATCCCAGATTGTCGCTCAATATTTCTTATCTATACTAAGACTCTGCCTAATAAGAAATTACAACAAAATAAAATAAAGAACTTATGAACGTTTTCAGATCTAAGCGTAATGCAGTTCACTGTCTCAAACCAGGGCTCGCTACAAATGATCTTAAACCGTTACGTGTACTATCTGAAGCATACGAACAGGAACAACACGCGCCAGTGGCGCTGTGTGGACTATCTGAACAACGCCAAGTGTCCCGCGCATGTGTTCACTAGAGATGACGTCGTTGTGCAGAGGTGAGCTATCAATATAATACTACCCCATAATTTTCGACCACTGGGACCCAGGCTTCGAAATTCTTACGAATTTCTTACTACGTGGGCCCAGCTCGTGTTCGAGTTTCTGCTGAATTTTCGGTTCTGGGATAATGTCGGTTCCTACCGAAGTATTCCTTCACCATTAGAAGTGATCATAAAAAATGTTGCACTAAAGCTAGGCGCACATTACAGCCACATCGGGCCGAGGCGCGTCGCATTTCAATTACACATCCCGCTTGTAGGGTGCGAGGGTTCATACAAAATGTGCGAAAGTGACATAGTAGCCGCCAAACATGTCAAAAAAGTGAGGATGCGCTACGGTATCCTGTTGCGTGATTGGTCGCGTAGCTGGAATTAGAATGTACTACATGCATGGAATTAGTATGTATATATTTAAACTCCTGGGTAAAACACTATTCGAGAAAATTCGATATAATTGAAGTTTGAGAAACCCTGAGCGGAATTGGTGGAAGCCTAGAAATTATAAGACTTCCACAATGAGGAGTCTCACTAATAAAACTACCTTCATCTTACGCGACTAATCATGCAACAGGATACCGTACTGCGCATCCCCACTTTTTTAACAACTTGCGTGGCGATTACTCGAGGTTTTTTGCAATGCGGTGTGCTTTTAGTGTGCGCATTCGTAATTTGAGGACTAATTAATTTTAAGAAACTTCTTGGCTTCGTTAGATCTGATAATAATCAATACTCGTTATTAATTTCAGGATATCAGCTCACGTCCATCCATTCCACGACAAAAGGATATTAAAGAAGGTGAAAGCGGGCGCGGTGTTTTCAGCGATCCACGAGGCAGAACAACAACGGAAGCTTAAGAAAAATGAAGGAACTATGAGCGACTGAATTAAATGAATGGAAATAAAATGAAATAATGTTATGTTTATTTAAAGAATAGAAATATTTTTTTATTGTTTTTTTATCTTTTCGTTTGTAGACCTAGATGTAAAATAGCAGTAATTTGGGATGGGTTTTTTAGGCCGCATAGTTTTCGACTAGAAAAATGTAAATAAAAATGCTGTTCCTCCCTCCCCCCCCCCCCCATTATCTCCGAAGTTTGCATAGAGAAAAATCTAAAATTATTCTGTGTGATAGAAGTTTCAAGATTACAGGAAAAATAAAACTGTCTGTAAATAGCACACTTTTTTATATATGACTAGCAGCGCCCCGCGTTTTCACCCGCGTAAGTTTCAAACCCGTAAGAATATTGGGATAAAAAGTATCCTATGTGTTAATTCAGGTTATAAACTATCTGTTTGCCAAATTTCATAAATATTTGTTCAGTATAAAGTATGTATAAAGTTTGCCTTACCGAATGTTAGAAATCTAGGACCCAACATCGTTTTAGATAAAGAGATGCTTAAAACTGTAGACTCGGCAGTTTTTCTGGGTATAACAGTAGATGCCAAACTTCAGTGGGGCCCACATATATCAAGCCTAGCGGGAAGGCTCAGTTCAGCCGCCTACGCCGTCAGGAAAGTAAGACAATACACTGACGTTGATACAGCTCGGTTAGTCTATTTTAGTTATTTTTATAGCGTTATGTCGTATGGTATTCTGCTCTGGGGCAAAGCCGCTGACATTCAAAATATATTTGTTCTTCAGAAACGAGCTGTTCGAGCAATTTACCAGCTCGATGTCAGCCAGTTTCATGGCATCACAATTCATCTTCGCCAACATCTTATATATTAGACAAAATATACATTTATACACTAAAAACAGTGATATTCACAATGTTAACACCAGAAATAAGGACAAATTACGTGCTCCATTTCACCGGTTTCATAAGGTTCATAACTCATTTGTTGGTCTTGGTATATCTTTTTATAACAAGCTACCCTCTTCTTTGCTAGATTTGCCCTTTAATGCGTTCAAAGCTAAAGTAAAATCTAACCTTTGTTTATAGGCATACTATTCTATCAACGATTACTTAAACGATAAGAATAGTTGGTCGCTGTGTTTAACTTAAGACAATGTTTATGTTCTTTCTCCAGAATTAGCATACCTACTGACAGGTTATATGAGTTCATATAATTATTTATTTTCTTTGACTCTCAAGGTCAATTTATTTATTATTGACATAATCTACTCATTTCAATGTTTATTTTTTTTATGAGTGGTATTGCAATATGTGGTTAGCTAGTGACCTCGACAATTGATCATAGTTTTTCTTGCCCGAGCAACCGGCAGCACGTTCGTCATGCTCCCTTAGATATCACTGCTTGCGGTAGCGTCGGGGGTCGGGTTGTCTCCTTCCCTCAAATATGGCGAGGGGGGTAATGGCTGATCTTTGCGTTATACTCGTGAACGGGTGCTGCTTGTGGTGACAGGTCGTCTTGCTGACCTTGGTTTTGTTTTGTTATTAGTAACTTAACTCGTTGTTGATTTTACTTCGATGGTCCTAGTTTATCATCTGTGACTTCGAGTTACGACTACATGTACGGCTATATGTAAGTGGGCACGCCCTTTATTACTGGAGGCTTTTATTTAGGTACTGTTACGTACGTAAGTTCTGCTTACGTTTTTAGTTTTGTATTTTGTTTCTGCTTGAGTATAGTTTTCGATTTTTTTTTTGGTATATTGGCGTGTGCTAGCTTACTTATAGCAAATAATTTAATGTTTTGTGTTGCGTAATGTACCTAAATTATTATGCGCAGTGTTATATAGAATCATTTATTTTAACTGAACAGACAGCTGTGCTGCTGGGGAGTTTGTTGCGCCACTTCTTCTCCCCAGCTAAAGCACTAGGAAGTGGTGAAGGTCTTATGTAATTTTGACGTTCAAAAAGTGCTGATTCTTAGCCTAGTTTGAATAAATGACTTTTGATTTTGATTTTTGAAGTAGTTTTTGAGTGAAAGAGTAACAAACATCCATACATCCACACAAACTTTCGCATTTATAATATAAGTAGGATGATACGGAACCCTCGGTGCGCGAGTCCGACTCGCTCTTGACTGGTTTTTATTTATTTTATCTTTCTCACCGTTCATGAGATTCTCGTCATGAAGGACAGCGATATCAATAATCATTGCACAGGAGCACTGTGCACAGTGCTCTCGTCGATCTATCGCCACAATATCAGGCTTATTATCTGCAATAGTCCTGTCAGTGATGATAGATCGATTCCAGTACAATGTGGCGTGACCATTCTTGAGAACGACCATTCGGTTGTATTGCAAGGCAAGTTGCTGGTGGATAATCCTAGCCACTAGATTGTGTCTGTGCAAGTACTCGCCGTTAGCAAGACGAGACCAATCGGAAACAATATGTCGGATTGATTCACCGGGACGGTGGCATGCCCGACAGATGTCAACCGTACCTACCGTCCTTGACAACTTGACAATATATTTTCGATAATTATTCGTCATCATAACTTCATCCATAATCGCACAGACAAAACCTTCGGTTTCCCCGAAGAGGTCACCGAAACGCAGCCAGAATACAGATGCCAAAAAGTCTACATCAGGCCCATGGAGGGCCCGGAAAAGCGACAGTGAAGCTCTTTGCCTTGCCATACTTCCTTACGATCGTTAATATCAAGTACTGCAGGTTTGCGCCAGTTCTCTTTCGCTAAGGTGAGCAGGGTGAGGCCCTTGTCCACCACAACCACATAAACCACAGCTCGATGCATCCCCACGTCGGCGGCGGTTCGTGACAAGTTCATGTACGAGTTCGGGCGTGGCTATGCGTCAACTGCCCCCGCGTCTGAGACGCGTGAGCGTCGCGGTTGCGTTATCGCTCTCTCTCTCTCCTATGCCTCTAGTGCATAGTCTTTAAAGCGAGAGAGAAGACATACGCGACGGCGTCCGGAAGTGCGAGGGTTTGAATTGGTTGCGATAACTGGTATTTTATATCACAGATAAAATCAGACTTAACGATTTAACGATGTTTTGTTATAATATTTTTAATTAGTTTTCTTAATAAATTATCCTAAACACACACTAGTTATATGTTTTAATAAAAATGCGTTTATTCATAATATATAGGTATACATTATTTTTATATTTCCGTTTAACATTTAGATACGCATGATTTAAAAGGTAAAATAAAGTCTATGTTGGAAACTTTATTTCAATGTTATTATCAATTATACAGTGTGATTCAAAATACCCCTGTTATACCGAAAACAGTGTATTGTTTAATACACTATTAGTTATTCTGGAAGGTCGCCATGGTCATATCTCAACTTTAAATAATTTCGGTTTTCTCTTACAAAATACAAATAATATTTTAATTTTGCTATGTCGTAGCAACCCTAGATAGGCGGAGCCAAATAAATCAATGACCGCAGGCCGTAGGTATCTAGGTATTGTCGCGTCCTTTGACCTGGCCAGCTGTTGCCTCATCGCGCGAGTGAAATGATCAGTACGGTAATTATTAAGTTTGTACATACCATTTTCCTTTTCAAATCCTGCGCAGCTTTACACACGTAGGTACACGTAAGTACACTCATAGTTTTAGCACATGAACTTATTCACAATAAGGACAACAAACACAAAAGGTACACAGAACTTGACAGTTGTCTTGCTGCTGCAAGATTACCGTCAGTCGCACCTACACACATTATCATGTCATAATATTCATTGTTCGCATTTTCGGTCATGATTCCTCGCAAAATTCACTGCAATCCAACGCGAAACTAGACGACGCATCCAACTCGAAAGAATGAAGTGAACTAGCGAAATAAATGCCTAATTACTTAACTAGCCTACAAAAATAAAAATGTACACAATTTTAGGGATCAATAAGATATTAAGTGAATTCCGATAATAAATAGGTACTATTTTTAAAATAAAATATTGTACCTAGTGATAGCAGTGCACCTACATTTTGCTTACGGTATTCCTGTCCCATGATGTGATAAGCGGCCAGTTAAAATTGTATTATCGAGGTTGCCTAATAGGTATTTGTAGCATTAATTACAAATCTTAGTCGTTTACCTATTTTCTGTATTTTTTAAATGATAAAGAAATAAAATACATTGCCATAATTATGAAACAAATCTAATTCCAAAATAATCGAATACAGTATCCAAAAACCTCAAAAAGATTGCCCGGTCTTAGAATAGAATCGCGTTATTATTACACATGTACGGAATCTTTTAGTGATTTCCTTTCCAAAGGCGGCGAGCTCTAAGCTCCTTTGAGCTTGCCGCCACTCGGCGCGGGCGGCACGCCAAAAGATTTTTGTAAGCTGAAATGATTTTGAATCTTATTTTTATGATTAAATAACATTCAAAATCATTTCAGTTTAAAAAATCTTTCGGATTTGAAGCATTCTTCAACCGATGCCGATATCCAATAAGAAAGCCGGAAGCAATGGGCGTGCAGTATAGTGTAGGAAATTGCAAGATATTGGTGGCATTTCTACCAATCGGAGGATTAAAACAGCAATTAATTCTTATAAAAATGTATTTCACCAAAGAGTAACGAAAACAGTTAGGTCGTTCGATATCTTACTTTTGAGGATAGATACCTGTTAAACAAATGGAATTAATTTTCATAGGGAGCTAATATTTATTTTATTAAACTTTTTACTAGGTATTTGTATTTTATAAAAACCTTGTAGTTGGGTTTAAACTGCAGTTTTATGCAGATGTATGTAGCTACGTCTACTTCTACTCTGCGTAGGTATTTCGCATATCATACTGGTATTCAAGACTTAATTCAATCTTGAAAAAAAAATCAACTTGCCTCTCTGATGCAAGAAAATTATAGGCTTTTTACTATTATGTGTTAAGTGTCTTATCTGACGCATTCATCCCTATATCAAAGAAGAGAGAATAGAGGTCAACCAAATTTAGGGTTGACTCCATCAAAAATATGAAGAAAAATTTGACATGTCGAAAGCATTCAAAAACTTTAATGAACATTGTTGGGGACTTCATCTAATGATTAATAATGCACAACAGAATATGGGGCCGCTGGATCAAAAGAGGTATTCTGAGTCACCCTGTATAGATGCAGGTTTGGAATAAATTTCCTTATTATTTTATTCTTCACACGAAACAAAGCAATATATTTCGAAACTGAAGTGGGGGCAATGACTTCCCAGTCACCGTCGGTGGCGACTGGGAATTTTTATTCCCATTTGCCTTCGGTGGCAATCCCCGCGAGGCCAACTGGGAATGAATGGGCGCGCCAGGACTACTCGCACCGGTTCACCTCCCGTAAGGTATATATGCACCTGATTCCTGCGTCAGTCTGCGGGGAAACTGGACTAGAAGCAACCTAAGTCGTAAAAATAGCCCATCCATACCTAATTATATCACCCATCTCTCCGCAATTCTAATGCTTATTATAGGGTGCATACTCGATAGGCTTTTTATTAATTACCATACCTAAGGGCCTGTCTTCCCTACCATTATCGCGTCCCCCGGTCTACTCCTTGATATGCAATGGTTTTTGATGCAGCATGTAACATGAGGCAACAAGGGCTAGTGTGAATCTTTGGGTTCATTCGAGTAATCGAGTCTGATCAAACCACGCTGGTGTCGGTGCACTTCATTCATTCAATCAGGGGTGGCCAAGACGACGGGACCCAGACCAGCCAAAGCGGTTGCGCGAACATTAACTATAGCCAAAGAAACTGATGTGATAGCCAAAACTATGTTCTCGAATTGGATTAGGTAATTTAAGTAGCATTGAAAATACAAAAGACATATTTTAAAATCATCATTTTTAAATGAAACATTGTTACTACGTTTATCTATATCTGTTACTTTGTCAATGTTTTATGTACCGGTTTCTTTTCATTTGTTCGGTTTTAACTCCGTGCACTTATTCTGATAGTTTTATAATGTTTAACCGACTTCAAAAAAGGAGGAGGTTCTCAATTCGAGTGTATTTTTTTTTCGTATATTTGCTACGTGATTACTCCGCCAATAACGATTTGATTCAGAGGTGGTCCCATATAAATTGTATTAACTTTGCTTGGGTAGTTTTTAGTTAGCTTCGATAATACCTTCGTATATAAACCACTTTGTGTATCTTGATGATGTTATAGTACTTCCTATCACTATTGTTTACATAGCAAGTAGTGGTATACGAATTGGTGTGGGGTACTTAAGTACCATAACTAAAAAGTGAAAAATAAAAAAAAAAAAGTTTAAAAAAAGTAACAACTGACTTCCAAAAACAATTACTACAAAGTGAAAAATAACTTTAATTGCGGAAGTCGGTGGCAAAAAACTAAAATACCATATCCAAAGACACCGACTTCCGAAAATAGTTATTTTTCACACTGTAAAGTAGTTTTTTTTTTGGAAGTCGGTTGCTTTGTTTTTGTAAAAAGGTTTTTTATTAGTTTACATTTAGGCCCTTGGTTCGTCTGGAACTGTTTTGGATTGGGAACAAATCCAGAAGCAAGATACATACAAGTAGGTTGTTGAGACACGTGTAGATAGATACTAATCAATAATTGGCCACTTGTGAGTACGCCATGGGTACACTCTTGTAGCAACTTGATGACTAATAAGTTAGAAAACAGCTATCCGCTCTTTATTGTACATATTATGATCTCTTAAACAGCCTATAATTAGGTATGGCTAGTACCGAAGTCATGACACTACGTTATGTGTTGTGTGCGTCAGTCAATGAACGCACATTAAACGTGTGTGTTTAAGTACCTAAATGTGTAGGAATGCACGATGTATAAATTTGCTTATTTCCCTTTGCAACCAGAGTATATACATATGTACAAAGTATGTCTACCCTTCCTTTCTTTCAGGGTGCAAGCAAATTCAGTCTTCACCTATTTTCATGATAGTCATCCGTAATTCGATAACAACTGCGGAATGACGCACAGACATCCTTCACTGTAATTATGTAGTTGTATAGTGTATTATCTTCTGTCGTTCCACTCGTAGCTGTCCAATAATAGATGTGTAGTCAGGCCCGGACTTAGAGATCCACGGCCCCAAGGCACTTGACATTTTACTCCCCCCCCCCCCCCCCATGCCAAAGCTATTTTGGCAATTTAGCAAATAAAATTCACTACCTAGTACAGAAAATATATTTTTTTAATCGAATTTAATTACTATAAACAAACACCAGAAATATTGCAGTCTCTATCGCCATATTTAATTTCTTCAAAAGTCATTTATTACCAATAATAATTAAACAATACTGATTACCTTGTGTTAGAGTATTTTTGGAAAACCTACATGATTGATTTTTCGCAAAGCGTGCCGCGGCGGCTTTGTAAGAGAACTTTGGATACAAGAGCGAGCGAAGCGAGCTCGGAAATTTTAACCCCCTTCCTCGGAGAGATTAGATTTCTTTTGAGTTGCTTTGTAGACTTATACAAAAAAGCTGAAGAAATAAGGGAAACTATGATACAAGAGCAAGCGTAGCTCAAAACTTTTTAGCATCCTGCCTCGGAGAGGTCAATTTCTTTTTCTGCCCTATGGGTGCCGGATGGTATAAGACCGCGGGGGCCCCCCAAAGCACGGGGCTGCATTTTGCTATCCAGATAAGGTCACGGTAGCTTTAATTGGGGCCCCTATAGGCTGTCTGGGCCCCTAGGCCAGTGCCTTGTTTGCCTAGGCGTAAATCCGGGGCTGTGTGTAGTAGAGATGCACAAATTGCATATACAAACCTATGCACTCGCATTACTGCAGTTAGCCATCGGCTATCTTTGTGTACAGACGTGCGCGAAAATAAACGAGATGCTATTTCCTATCGTGTTTATGACATTCGCGGGTGCTTGTCAAGGGTACAAAGTACTGGCGCTCCTTCCGTATCCCGGAAAGAGCCATCATATGGTATTTCAGCCGGTTTTGGACGAGTTAGTAAGACGTAGTCATCACGTTACTGTGGTTTCCTTCTTCCCGTCAGCGACGCCACACGTGAACCGTCGCGATGTCAGCTTGGTAGGACTGGCGCCGCTAAATGTAGAGGTAGTGGATCTACGAGATTATGACGACCCGTCTCTTTACGCCAGAAAATTTTCCACTCAATTTTCTTTAGCATCCAACCTTATGGACTTTAATCTGAAACTTTGCGAAAAGCTGCTTTATTCAGATGTTTTTGAAGAGTTCGTGAAAGGTGAAGGAGCTTACGATGTGGTAATAGTGGAACATTTCCATACAGATTGTATGATGGGGATAGTGCACAACTACGGGGTGCCTTCAGTTGCTCTGATGTCGTGTGCTTTAATGCCGTGGACTCCTGCGAGGGTCGGGGCTGACGACAACCCAGCGACGTTCCCCTCGATGTTGCTGCCTTTCGGAGACGAGATGTCGTTCCTAGAGAAACTCGAAAATGCTTTTAGCATAAACTTTTATAAGTATTGGCATAGATACGTGACTAGGAATGAACAAAATGTGGAAACGAAGCTGGGTCGCAAACTGCCGCCGCTAGACGAACTGGCGAAGAATGCTAGTGTTGTGCTCGTCAATACTCACTATACTCTGAACGGAGTGAGGGTGTTGCCACCATCAGTGATCGAAGTCGGAGGTATACATCTTCACAACAAAACTGTGCAGACTTTACCTGAGGTAGGTAAATGAACATTGTATGTATGACCTTGTTTATTTTAACTATCGAGGTGCTTTGTGCTTTTATTGCCTTCATATATGCCATTATTTCTGAAACAAGAATCTTTTGAAACAACAATATAAAGTCGTCTACATTTTACTTACTTTACACAATAAACCACCTTATTACTCAGCCGTTATACTTACGTGAAACTATTGAGTTAATTTTTAGAACAAGTGGACATGTGCAACCTGTTTCTTGATATTCATACCTTATGGGTCTAGAAATCTGGAGTTGAGTAAAGTGGGTGAAGAATGTTACTCTCCGTCTCGAAGAGACGCCTGTGTCCCAGCAGTGGGAACATTATAGGCTGATGATTATAATGATCACCATAACATTTTGTAAATTAAGTAATATTGTTTATTTCTTAAAGTGTGTACAAAGTTACGTAAGCAAAAATTAAGGATGTAATAAGAAATACAGTCGGTTAGGAATCCGAGACGGTTGAGCTTCGCTTCGTGGTGTTCTACCCAACTTTCACTATGGGACCAACTCTGAAATCACAAAAAAAAATCTGCTATTTCATATAAAAGTTTCATGTAAAAGTACCCATTCGACCAAAATGTATGAAAGAGCGGATTTTTTTCGTGATTTTACAGTTGGTCCAAAAGAGAAAGTTGTAAATATTCATGGGTAGAACACCCTGTGAAAATTTGCGCACTGCTTTTAAAACTTTTCCTGTATACTGACGAGATTGAACTTAAAGTTTTTGTGGCTTTTATCCCTAACTATTTATTATATTATCTCTTTTATTCCACACAGGATCTCGAGCATTGGGTATCGGAATCAAGGCACGGAGTCATTCTGTTTAGCTTTGGATCTCTAATTCGCGGCTCATCGTTGCCGCCAAAACGTTTGGAAGCCATCTTGAAAGTTTTCGCGCGTTTATCACAACGAATCATTTGGAAATGGGAAACGGAAAACATTACGGGGTTGCCAGAAAACGTTCTCGTGCTGAAATGGTTGCCCCAGTATGATTTACTTCGTAAGTATCTAGATATAGTTAGTTGTTAGTTTTCATGCATAGAATTTTAATTTCTACTGCTAATTAGCTACGATTAGATTAGCTATGAAAATGTAGGTACCACACAGATGGGCAGACCGCTTAGATGTCAGGTATTAGCTAGTATGGATGTGGAATGCCACTTCTATGCAAGTGCAACCAGTAGGTAACTGTTAACGTACCTACATAATCATATCACGAAATCTGGCTCCCGTGCATAATAAGCCCATATCATTCACGGTAATTTTACAATGCATCCAACATGTGAGATGACCATGAATTTGCATAACTACAGTGTTGGACGAAATAAATGAATACTTACATTTTTGTTAACTATTCATTTTTTTTTTTCAAAAATGTAGAGATAAGTGCCTACAGCTCGCGACAACACCGTGTTGACTAGGGTCTATACGCGCTCAGCGAGACACGAACGCGTCGTTTTTATTTTATTTTTGATTTTGTGCACGCTTCGTTATGGCAATAAAAAGCGTACTAACAATTGTTGTGTCTACGGATGTGTACTCGTATAAACAGAAGAACTCAAAGTTATCTTATTTTAAAGTTACCAATAAGTTAATTCCATTCCATAAATAGTTAAGCACCGATTGTGTACTATGCTATAGGTACGTATAATGTACTGAATGTAAAATAATAGGTTGGGGAAAAAGTTTCTTCGCATTTTTTAAGAAAATTCAAAACATTTTTTAATATAGTTTATTTACATTTAACTAAAGTATGTAGGTACCATTTTGTCCATTAATTTTTTGCCATCTTGTAGGTAGGGACATGATCCCATTGCTATAGAAATTTTGGGACTTCTGGTCAAAATACCGCGACAAGTGGTTTTGGCAGTCCTCTCGTGATGTTAACCTGACACTGCCTAAAGAATTCTGAAGAGACCGAAACAGGTGGAAATCTGAAGGTGCAAGGTCAGGACTATACGGCGGATGCATTAACACCTCCCAGCCAAACTCTCTTAATTTTTGCTGAGTGGCTAAAGATGTGTGAGGTCTAGCGTTATCATGATGAAAAACCACACCCCTTCTGTTGATTAATTCCGGCCGCTTTCTCTCAACTTCTTGCTTTAATCTCATCAGTTGTTCGCAGTAGAGTTCAGAATCGATGGTCCTGCCTGGTAGTAACAGCTCATAATGAATAATCCCCTTCCAATCCCACCACACACAAAGCATCACCTTGTTGCGAGTTAACCCGGGTTTCGCCACAGTCTGTGAAGCCTGACCGGCCTTTGACCACGATCTTTTTCGCACGTTCTTGTCATACGTGATCCACTTTTCATCACCAGTTATCAGCTTCTTCAAAAATGGTTCGGTTTCATTACGTCGTAATAAAGAATCACAAATGAGTACACGGTTCATTAGGTTTCTTTCAGTGAGCTCGTGAGGTACCCAAATGTCGAGCTTTTTTGTGTACCCAGTTTTTTTCAAATGCGCCAAAACTGTTTTGTGGTCAATTTCCAGTTTTTCAGCTACGTCGTAACTACTGATATGCCGATCTTGCTCCACATTTTTAAAAATGGCATCCATTTTATCCGTAATAGGGCGACCAGAGCGACGTGCACCTTTGAGATCAAAATTTCCGGATTGAAAACGCTTAAACCAAATTTGTGCTACTCTCACAGACACTACACTAGGTCCATAAACATCGCAATTTTTTTTCGCGGCTTGTGTTGCATTTTTACCTTTTTTGTAGTAAAATTTTAAAATGTATCGAATTTCTTCATTAGATTCACTCATCTTGACGGTACGAAAAACAAATGAAAATCACACATTTTCCTAATTTGAATTTGGAATTATGTTCTTTAAAATTTAAACTTTCAATGATACCAAAACCAGCCAGATACAAATAGTATAAAGAAGTACAAAGAGATTTTATTACAAGTTCATACATACTATAATGCGAAAAGACTTTTTCCCCAACCTAATACACAACACAATCGTATGTACAGACGCCAGCACATCAAGCTACTACAATCTGTCAGATTTCTTTAATAGATTTTCGACTTTATTGCTAAAGAGTTAGGTTCAAGGTTGATTGGGAAAATCTGACAGTTTCGGGTAGGTTGACCTGCTGGCATCTGTACATAAGTAATGTGAGCAGGGAGTTTGTGAGTATGACATGTTTATGAATAAAATAAATTAGTTAAGTAGGTAAGTATAATAATCTTGACGTTAGTACTATTATTTATTCTGTGCTTCCGTGCCCCCAGATTAGGTAGGTACCTACACCTACCTACTAAATGTTTACATTAAATTTGTTATTCTCCCGGTTTTACGTAGTTAGAATATTAATTATTATTATACGTATAGTATAGTTAGGTACTTGACAAGTTCTGTTTACAAGGTCAGGTTCAGGCTTTGATAAGTACTTACTCAAATGGTATTTTTGTTTTGGTGGGTACCTACCACGGACTAACTATAACCATGACTTAATATTATGTAGTAAGTACATACTTTTTTTATTTGCTCAATTACGTAGGTACATATTAATAAATAATGGAGACTAAAAAATTAAAGTACCGTCGGCAGGCGGCAACAGCAACCCTAACGTGGTCAGAAGGTATAAGAGTTACGCCACGTTACGCGATAGAAACAGAGGCAACTTGTTGTAGGTGAATATAACTTGTAGGTAATAAGCGTTGTGCGACTTGAATTGTACTTTATTGTGTCCTAGCAAGAGTCGCTTTTTATTTAAATGATTTTGCGGAGAGCGAGATCTATACTAACCTGTGAGTAGGTCCTTGCACGTCCTTCCAGGGTCAAATCAAGTTAGCTAGCGAAACTCCGCAGACGTAATAGGTATCGATATCTAAACATGATAAAGCAAAAATAAATTAATTTGATGATTTGCACTTCACAAGCGTGATGAGTTCATCACGCCTGTGAAGTTTACACAAAAAATAAAACTATCAATATGTAAACACGATAAAATAAAAAAACAGATTTTTCAAATCAAGTTTCAAGTAACAACACTAGCAGCGGTCGTTGACCCCAAAAAATCATGGAATCATTTTTATTTTGCCGTGTTTAGATATTGATACCCACAGAACAGACTTTCATCTGTTCTGTGTTGATACCCATGACGTCTGCGGAATTTCGCTAGCTAATTTAATTTGACCCTGTGTATTGGTTCTATCATCTTGCTGCAGACACAGTGCCTACCTAGAATGTATTTATGGCCCAGCCAAGAAGAGAAAGATGAGGCAAAAATATTCAATTTCTGCGTGCTAGAAGCTTGAGGTCAGAAGGTATGCCTAATCTTTGGTATATTAAGCTGCAGTAACCCTCAATTTCTTTACAACTGAAACTATTCCACACGACACAAAACCGCTGCTTCATTCACCTGTTTTACACAATTGCCAGATCACCCAAACTGCGTGGCATTCATAACTCATGGCGGTCTCCTGAGCCTAACGGAGGCAGTCGCAGCAGGAGTACCCTCACTCGTAATCCCAGTCCTGGGTGATCAGCCGGGAAACGCCGCGTACGCCAAGCGGGCCGGCATCGCTGAGGCGCTGGCGATCTATGATGTTGATGAAGAGAGGCTGTATGAGGCTCTCGTAAAGGTTTTGACGCCTGAGTAAGTACCAAAATTGAGAATGGGTAGGTACCGAAATGCTAGCTATCGACCTACTCTAGTTGAGCATTTTGGAGAAGCCTGTTTCCAGGAGTAGGTAGATATATAATAATAATAATAACCTGGGACATTATTCACACACGGTCATCTGATCCCAAACTAAGCAGAGCTTGTACTATGGAAACCAGATATCCGATATATAACTTTTTTTTGTTGTAAATACAGACTTATATAGATAATTACACCCAGACTCAGAACAAACAGACATGTTCATGCACACAAATGTTTGTCCTGGATGGGAATCGAACCACGGCCTGCGGCATGATAGGTGGTATCTTAACCAACCACGCCAACTGGCCTATATATATTTCATTACTATAGGCTGAATGGTCATGCTAGTATTTAACACATCCTTAATCTCGACAGATAGTTGATGACCGGTTTCATTCACGCTAAGCGAGACCAAGATTAATGCCTAAATAAAAGCGCGCTGTGGATTTTCAAAGCATGGCTCTGCACCGAAAGTTAAAAATCCAATAGCGCGCTTAAAACGGGTATAGAGGCATGAGGAACAGGGTGTACAGATCACTCATCCTCCACGAAAAGGGAGCATCCTGCGATCAGGGTGTTGTGTCTGGTGGGCTACTGCTCGACGGTTGATGTCGGGATGTTGTATGTATGCTAGTCGCACGATAATCTCTGCTTGCTCGATGTAGGGTTTGTGTGATGTCAGGTCTCTACAAGCATATTATCTGTTCTGTGGGAATAAGTCCAATATGGAAAAAGGGCATTTTTCGTAAGAGGTAAATCAATTACCTACAATTCCGGAATTGTAATTGGTTGATTGTAAAATAGGTCTGGACCTATTTTCGAGATTATTGAACATTATACAGATAGTTCGACAACTCAGTCTGCCAATATGCCGCAACTTTTTCATCAAGAACGTGTTGCATTTCTAACGATCGACGAATAACAGACCAATACTGGGTGACTCTTTTTACGGTCTTGAAAAAAATAGGGTATAATAGGTGAACGGGGTAGAAGCCTATGGCATACCTAGTTAAAAAAAATATATCGAAATTCAAATCATACTCACTACGCACCGTGCGTAGTGCGTATGATTTGAATTTCGATATTATTTAACGATCTATAAAGATTTTTAAAATTGTCTGTTTTTATTGTTCTACTTTACTACAAATATGTAGTTTTTATTGATAGAGCAATTATTGTCTAAGCTATTGAAAAAACAAAAAAAAACTAGGTATGCCACATTGCCACAGGCTTGTACTCCGTTCACCTGTTGTACCCTATTTTTTCAAGACGGTAAAAAAAATCATAGGTAATCAATATAATTCTAATAATAATTCTTAATCAGTATAATTACCTATTAAACTTAATTACTGTTACAGAAAGCGTGCCCGCGCTAAAGCCTTCAGCAGACAATGGTGGGAGCGCCCCCTCCCACCGATGGACATCGCCATACACTACATAGAGCACACGGCGCGCTACGGACACCTGGACATGTCCTCACATGGACGCCACATGTGCAAGCCGCAGCTGTTGTTCTATCAGTCTATTGAGTATGTTGCTTTGCTCTTGTTAATCATTTGTCTAATATGCTGTTCCTGTGGTTCAAGAAAAACGAAGGTCAAAGTTAAACAGAATTGAAGTTAGGGTAGTTAGCAAATTACAGTTCCATTTTTAATTTATTATAAGCTTTCTATTAACTTGTAATGTTCGTATGTAGAGACGCCAGCACATCAACCTACCTACTACAATTTGTCAAATTTCTTTAATAGATTTTTAACTTTACCGCTAAAGCATTAGGTTCATGATTGATTGGGAAAATTTTAGTTTCGGGTAGCTTGATGTGCTGGCGTCTGTACTTCAGTTGTCCTTTTCAAAATTTGCAAGTTGAATTTGACCCACTTCCCGGTGTTCGATTGAGCTGAAATTTAGCATACGTATGTTTGACTGATGAAAAAAAGGTAGTGGTGCATTGTTAAAAATAAATGAAACTTCTTTATAAAAATACATTTTATTGTCCCTGATTTAACATTTATAAAAAATATAAAAAAACAGTGTACAAAATATTTATGACGATTTCTTTATTTATCATTATCACATTATAATATGAGCAATTTTTTTATGGATTGTAAAGTGAGTTGACACTCGGATGGAATGTGGTTAAAACATTATATTTTATATAAATCTATACTCGTATAATAATAATGAAATGCTGTTCGTTGGTAAGCGCATCACTTGAGAGCGGCTGGACCATGGAATAATAAAAACAGTGGAAGTGCCACGCAGATATCGCGCGTGTGTCACAATTATGCGGAGCTCCGCAGGGTCAGTCGCGATTAGCTACTTGATGTGACACGACGTCTCGAATGTTACGAATAAAATTACAACTATCCCTCATTGCGCAATTTTAACATGCAAAAATGAAGCAGGGCTAACATGTATCTTATGGAGGTGTAACGTATCACCGGTAAGTATAAAACTTTGATATATTTTAATATAATTGTTTTTATTGACAAAACCTTATGTCCATTGTTCAGTCTAAATCAACTTGCTCGCCGTCTAGAAATTTTGACGCTACTCGATAAGGGATGGGACACATCCATGTAAATAGTTCTGTATCGATAAAATATTTGCTTGTCACAAATGTCTCTAAACTAGACTAAAAACCACCAAAATTTAGTTTATTCCTGTCAAAAGACGATTTCCCATTCTGAAACTGACTAAAGTGACACAACTATATTATAGTTTGACAGCACTAAGATGGCACTAAGCTATTTATTTTAGTGAAAATGACAATTTTGTAATTATGTATTTGACGTTTTTCACCTAAAATTTTGATTATCAAACTAAATCAGACTATTTTAAGTCGCAATTAAAAAGGTGTGGAATACAATTAGTTGTCATGAACTAAGATTTCGTAAAACAGTACTATATCTTTTTCTCTTTTCTTTTGCTTATATCTTGAAACGCATGCATCATTTCTTAAAATTAAATATAAAACAGTCGAAACGACAATTATTAATCAAATATATTTTATTTCAAGGACATATATTTTTAATTTACTACTTACCGTTTCATTTAACCATTTTACCTTTTATACTAATCGGACTTTGCTCCATTACGTAAGTTAAAAGATTTCAATTACCTATTACATTGTACAAACATCGACATTAAATTATCGATATCTTGTCCTCATCACTGAGTAGAAAAATTGATAACAGAGGCATGCGAATATGACATCTATTTCAAAGACATTAGCGTGCTAAATAGAGTAATTTGCTGAACTCGTTGTTGATTGTTCGAGTTTGATTGTTAGATGGAAAAATGGTCATTATGGATTTTGACATGTAAAATAAAAACAACCTTCATGAGTTGTAACAAGACTTAATTTTGAACAAGAATAAATAAGCTTTTCGCCAAAGTTGCATCTACTGTTTTTAGCCAATACACAGAAAACGATGCATTGTTTTCTGTGTATTGGAACTTTGCAAAATAAATGTGTAAGTTTGGCGACACTGGTTTCCGTATTAAGGAAGTTTAAGGGCACTTCCACTGTTTTTTCTGTCTGGATCAGGTTCTTACAAATTTAAAAAAAATAAAAGTTGCTGGGTTTTTTTTCCTATAGATTCAAATTTTGACAGGACGTCTGTAGGTAAGCTAGTAAACAATAAATATCATGCACGTTTCCCTTTTCTACCGAATTTGTACCGATAGTTTAGCCTTTCGTGGATCCTAAAAGATATTTGTGTATATTGCCCATACATTGTAAATTTTTATAATTTTAACGACCACATAAGTCGACAGAGACATTGAAAGCCAAAACTTTTTTATCGAACATGTTAAGGCTGACCAATGAAAGCGAGTTTCAGGGTGTAAAGGGTATTTTTCTTTGCTTGTCTTATTTGGTAAACAAGTAAGTACTGAGATTTCTATTTTGAATTTTTTATTTCTAATTGGTTTATTACAGTGTCCGCGCAAGTGCTAGTCACCGCCTGAGGTATGTGAGCGGTGAGACGGGGAAGGTAGAAAAAGGTGAAGCTAACTCAGACTGCCAATCTTGTCAATCGCACCCTCCCCTGTCTCACCGCTCACATACCTCAGGTGATGACTAGCACTTGCGCGACACTTTAGAAACCGATTTTGATGTTAGTAACCGTGTGTTTCTTACATATACAGAGAGACCTACTTAAAGTGTGTGACTCTTGTTTTTCGAGCCGTGTCTGTTAGCATGTCAGACTTCTTACAAGGAATAAATACACTATCTATAGATTATTATAATATCTCATCGCGTACAAGTATTAATCGAGACTAGAAAATCGTATAAATATTATTATTGAATAATTTTGTTATTGATAAGGAATGTAGCAGAATTGTAATTGACGCATAAAGTTCGAACCGAGTATTATAAAGTAAATATTCTAAGTTTGTAGACAATAACACTTATACACTAATATAATTTTCAGTTTAGTAACAATAGTAGAATAATATTATAATTTTATTAAAGGCCACTAGTTCACGGGTTAGGTTTGTTAATATTAACTACATAATGCTTTAAAATTCTTTCAACATCGAAATATGAGCTTGAGCAATGCAATATTGTTTGGGGAATGTGACAGACTGTCACAAGTACTATTATTTGCGGCATGTAAAATGTTAGGAACTAATCTGCATTTAACTGTAAATTTATTTGTTAGATACGATACGATAGTGATGCAAAACGCTGATTTAAAAGTGAATTTAACGAAGGTACATAAAAAAAATCATGCATGTTAGAATCGAGTTGGTTCGAGCGTAGAATGTAAAATTAGATTTAATATAAATATAACAAGTAGATTAAATTATCAATAAACCGATACCATACCTGAGGATTAAATAAAATAAAATTCAATAAGTGGACTAATAGATTCGAAATGTCGCCTTACCTTATGACGACTCTTAAAACTAGAAAAAAAACGAGCCTTACAGTAGTCGCATATTATGATGTGTAACATCTGACATTTGTTTGGGCTGGTACCATCTGACGGCCAACTCTAGCTCCGCTCGCGCTCTTTGGTCAAATCACATAGCGCGCGCTTCCCCGGCTTCCTGTTACACACTTCCGTCCTTTTTCGCGAAATGACTCCAACAGATTGCAAGAAAGCGAGAGGAAAGATGGTACACATCAATAAATGCACATTTAAGTACAAGTTACAAAAAAATATATCAAGCAGCTAAGCGATATTTTACGAAGGTGGGGAGTACGAACGCAGCTTTATGAACGTCACTGTTGTAGTATCTTAATTTCATTTCTTTTTCATCTTCGGCCGAAAAAACGAGTTGAGGCTGATCAAAAACGATATCTTTATTCGAGGAACCGATGACGAAGCCAATCTGCCCGGACGGGTACGTAGGGACTGATGCGTAAGCGTAGGACGCGCTAGGGAACTGATTCTTACAGATCTTTAACGTGTTGGAGACTAGTTCTAGATCGTTCCACACGGTGCCTGCTTGCGAGCATACGATACCGTTAGGTTTGAGCGCGCTCTTCATAAGTGCGAAGTAGTTTTCTTGGAACAGGTTGATGGCTGGCCCGACGGGGTCACTGCTGTCTGTGATGATCACGTCGAACTCGTTGCTATGGTTCTTCATGAACTCGAAGCCGTCGCCCACGTGGAGTGTCAGCTTCGGACTATCGAAACCCACCGCCATGAATGGAAGGTACTTTTTCGAGACTTCGATGACTTTTGCGTCGATTTCTACCTAGAATGTAAGTTTTAGGTTTAGCAAATCTGGTTACATAATATATCAATTTCGACACGCATTAGAATATTAGATCATAAAGTTATCATCGGTTCACGCGATGACATGAACTTCTCGATTTGTCATTGACTTTAGAACAGTGGAGTCGTCGCCCGAGTTTACTCTTGGACTTTATTATAAGTAGATTATTTTCGGTTGCCAAATAATATATTCATATTATAGTGTAAGACGCAAAGTTCCTCTTTCAGTCTGTACGTGTGCGTATACTGCGGGAACCACTTATTCAATTTACTTATTTTGTTTGCATGTGCATTTACGTATTTGTTATGTTAGATATCAATTTTCTATTTATAACATTTTTCTCAAAAATGCTCTTTATTTTTTTTAGATTAGACAATTATTCCCTGCTACATTGTAACTATCCTTCCTTTTGGGTCAGATAAGTTCTTATCGAATACGTTAAATAATTACGTAGTCACTGATAACGGGGTTATAGTGTGGAATGTTATCAATACTGTATTGTCCCGGCAACTTAATGTTCCGTCTGCTTGATACTTTGACGCGTTAATTACGATATAGCTGCCGGCACGAATCGCGAGCACAAATTCCAAATGAAATGTTATTGCCGTCCTCAACGGGCTCTTATATTCTGTTTTCTACCTACCTGTACATAAATAAGCTTGATCTTATATTAACCTCATTACCCCTGCCCGTGTACGAATCGCCGTAATAGGAAAAAAGATATGTAAGGTTTACAAGTTGAATTTGTGCTCACGACTCGTGACGGCTACTATACCTATGATTGAGATTAGAACTAAACCGATACTTTGATTTTAACGTCTCATTTGCTTAAAATTATTATCAGGCTATATTGCTTCTCAACAAAAAAAAAAAATAATACAAAATCCAGTTGTGAGTTATTTTTCTATTAGTTATAACAATATTCTACCATTACCAACTATCTGGCTTGCCATCATTCTGTATCAAGCACAGATATAGTTCTATCTACATACTTATATCCTACTAGACATCAAAGAGCGGACATGTCTCGATCAGCTTTACGAAATCATGTTCTGAATAGTTTTGTAAATACATCTGAATACAAAGCCTGGTGTCTAATTGTGTAAAAAATAATAATATGACTCCTCTCTCGCCTTGGGTTTGAAGTCAAAAACAACACAAATTACATCAGTGCATTACTTGCCTCAGTTTAAAGCTTATTTTTGATGCCAGAAATAATGAGATGCAATTGTATAGCTAAATATCATAGCAGCTTTTGGCATATTGTGTCGGATTAATTAGTTGCATTAGACTACCTTTTGGCATGTCAGATTAGTTAGTTGACTTTCGACAACCTTTTGGTATATTGTGGCAGATTAGTTAGTTGCATTTGGCTATCTTTTGGCATATTGTGTCAGATTAGTTAGTTGCATTAAGACTACCTTTTGGAGGGGGCCACTAGAATCAATTCTATTTTCTTGAAATTTTGACGTTCAAAAGGGCCTGTTAATAGCCTACTTGAAATAAATTACTTGACTTTGGACTGATGTAGACTTGTTTGTCTAAAAAAATTAAAGCAGTAGTCCAGGGATGTTTATTTTTTTATTTTATCCCAGTTTAACTAACCAAGTAAAGAACATAAGTGGGCTTTGATCTTGTATGGTATGCGTGCTGTGGCGCTTGGGGAGGCCTATGTCCCAGTGCGCATCTATCATCCAGCTAAATTATGAACTGAATACAGTATAACCTAAATTTTACCAGTGCAAAAACTTGAAATCATGTCTGTAACGTTGTGCTTTGTTTTTCTCAAATAAATAAATAGCAGTTACCTGTACAATTTCCTTGACTAGAGGATGTTTGGAGACCTCACGAGCGACGCCGCCGTCACCGCCGCCGACAATCAGAACCTTCTCAGGGTTTTTGTGAGAGCATAGAGGTAGGAAGGAGATCATTTCCTGAAACATAGATTTTAATAAGTATATTGTTTGGTAGTACTCTGGTGCTGATAAGCACTTATGTTAGACTAAGATAATGATTTGGTAATGAAACTTCAGACTACAGAAGGATGATTGCCCCTTTTTAAATAAGCATTAGCTTCTGCCCGCGATTTCGCCCGCATGGATGTCGGAAATTATCCCTCGGGAACATGCTACTGGATAAAAGTATCCTATGTCCTAACCCAGGTCGAGGCCTATCCGCATACCTGTCATCCAAATCGATTCAGCCATTAAAGTGTGAATAGGTAACAAACATTTAATAAATGCAAGTAATCTTTTTTTTTAATAAATATGTAGATTGTTATGAATCTAAATGTCTAACTTAAAAATAATAATTATTAATTTCAATATTATCACTATTCATTTAAAGTAGGTACTCTAGACCACCTACATATTAGCTAAGTTATTTTGTAACTTATATGAAGTAATAACTTTTATCTACTCTCATGTCGTAAAATTCGAATTATTATTTTTATTTTTTTATTTTGATGGGTTTGCTCTTGACTCTAGTCTAGGTCAGAGGTGACAGAGACAAAGTCGACGATGGAGTGAGCTTACCCAGAAGAAGCCTGTTCACTCTCACTTTGAAAAGATTAGGGTTGTATGCGTTCGGAAACACAGACGCAGGTAGTGAGTTCCACTCTTTTGCTGTGCTCATTATAAAAGACATTTGGAAGCGCTTAGTGCGTATTGGTGGAATAGCAACCAGGTAGGGATGGTAACTGGCAGTGCGTCTAGATGTCCAATGGTAGAAGGGGGCAGGTGGAATGAGGTCGTGGAGTTCTCGGGCACACTCTCCGAAATACAATCTGTAGAAGACCGACAAGCAGGCAACCTTGCGGCGATGAGCTTTAGCATCGACCAGTTTTACGTCGCCAATGAGCCTCTTAGCTCTGCGTTCCACCGAGTCAAGCGCGGCTAGTTGGTACTTAGCTGATCCATCCCAAAGGTGACTGCAATACTTCATGCAGGATCGGACTTCTGCTTTGTAAAGGGTTAAAAGCTGTCCAGGCGTAAAGTATCGCTTCACCCTATTTAGGATGCCCAGTTTCTTGGCCGCAGTTTGGGCCTTGTACTCGATGGTGGCGCCGAAGTCGATACCAGATGTCAACTCCATGCCTAGGAGCTCAAGTCTATCAGTTACAGGAAAAGATGTACCCCGAAAAGTAGGAGTTTGGGCGAAACGACTCTTTTTAGCGGTAAAAAGACATGCCTGCGTTTTGGTGGCGTTAAAAGAGACCAGATTATCATCACCCCACAGGGAGACAAAGTTTAAGGTCAAATCTGTCCGCTCTACCATGGCCTCTCTCAAGGAACGAAGTTCGGCCCCGCTGGTTTTTGCGCTGCACAAGTATCTCTCTGAAACTGTACTGTCATCTGCGTACCCAACAATAATTATTATAATAATAATAACCCCACCGCTTTATCTCTACATTGACGTCGTGGTGGGGCTTGCGCGCTCCGAACTTTAGGTCTGTGCCGGTAGAGTTTACTTGGCCGGAACGGGTCTAGGATGAGGAGCCAGACCAAGAGAGATACAGAAACCCGCAGGGCAGCATGTGGCGAGCTGTTGGGCAGTAGCAACCCCACGGACCCTATCTCCCGGGAGAAATCTTGTCCTCATCTCTGGCTTGCCTTTATTGGCCGGCTGGAGTAAATACTGACGAGGAACAGAGCTCCCACTTCTTTCTTGCCTTTATTGGCCGGCTTGAGTGGAAATTCGCAAGAGCAAACGTGCTCGGAGGAAGGAAGTATTCCAGTAAGGTGCTGGTAGGGATCTTGACTGTACTTCCGGGATTGTCCTGATAGCCGTGGAATACCTCTCCACTCCTCAAGCACCTCAGGAAGTGTTGCCCCCTTGTCGCTACGTCACTATGTGCTAGCGGCCGTTTCCGGGGGCCCATTATTGAGTGTGCAAGTCACCCCCTGCCATTTTATCAGTGTATAATATATAACATTGGTCAGGCAGGGGACATAGTTCTTCCATAGTTCAAGTTACCCAATCCACTTTAGCCACTCAAACCCATAGCCCAATATGTTTTGTTTCCACATACAACAATAGTCCTGTACCAACCGGGGGTTGTCCTTGGGTGCACTTGCATAGTGCATACAGGGATAATCGTCGGTTGGTGCCTCCTCATCATTTAAAATTATCTAAGGGGCCTCTGCGAGTTGGCTTCGGCCCCTCGTATGCCTTCCAAAGATTCCAGGGACCCCAGGGGCTTGAGAGAAAATAATAATAATAATAAAGGACATAATAATAATCATTTTATTATCAGGCTAATGATGCCCATAGAAAAAATACACAAAATAATATAAACAACAAAAATAAACGAATACATATTAAAAACCTTATTATACTATAACTGTACACGTAAAGTCGTCGGCGTCGTGTGTCGCTGCGCGGTGTCGCGTAACCGTCCTCGGAAACGTCGATATACGACACCTTTCGGCCAAAAGTTCTCCTTCAAGCAGGTTTGTAGACGGTGGGTTGAAGCTCGCACCACGAATGATTTAAATTTGATATCGTGGTGCGATTCCAACCTTTCGACCCTCAGAGTCCAGCTGGACTCTGAGGTCTTTACTTTCTTGTACTGCACGACTTCCTCAACTGTCGTGGTGTAATGCAGACGCGATACATACAATTGCGTCGTAGGGAGAGCAGGGCGCAGCAACATGTTTCCTCCACTCGGTGCAGTACTGCACAGGTTACGAGTACTGGGTTTCCTACTCTTCCTTTCCACTTTAGTGAAATCTTCCTCATCAACTCGGCTCGTCCTTGGCAAGGAGCCACGGACCGAAGGCTTGGCAGGTTGAGCACCCACCTTCAGTTTTTCCCCTTTTCCAGTTTTTCGCTTAGGCTGCGACCAGATGGGTCGCCGCTGGTGACAATAGCAGCGTAGGCACGTTCAGGGGTCGACGTACCCGCGCGTGACGTTTCCGCAGCCGGTGTTGTGGTGCGGGCGATGGAGGCAGCGGGCGGCGCTTGCTCAGCATTACCGGCAGCCGGTGACGCAATTGTGTTCGCCGATTCGAAACTGTCGATTGATGCAAATTTCGCCCCTCGACGTGTGTTCAAAACTATTATAAACTTCAAAACGAGTTCTATTGACATACTTTATAAACGAAATACCGAAATTTAAAAGTATAATAATATTATAATTTTATTATCTGAGGGCACGGAAGTGCCCCCGCCAAGTCGAGCAAAAGAAAGGCATGGCCGTACCATCCTTTTCTCGAAGCCATTCTGGCCATTTTCGACCCCCTGTAACTTCGTTTGTTGAAAAACTAGAAGCCCAAATTTTCAGTGAAGAGGACATTACTCTATAGATATATTTCCAAATAAAATTAAATTTGAATCAGTAGTTTAAGAATGATTGCAAGTCAAACTTCCTTAATTTTGTCACTGACTCACTGACCGATCATCAAACTTCTAAGGTACTTCTAGTAGACCCACAAACTCCAAATTTTGAACACAGTTATTGTTTAGCCTATATAATAAGGAGAAACTCTGACATTCCGAATTTTTAGTCCCGTTTTCTAGATATACAAACTGAATAAGTAACTTTGTAATCCTATATAAATTGTATGTAATTTTACTTTTACAGTTCTCAATTAGATTTAAATTGATGAAATAGGTAATTAGCACTTTTAAAAACTTCCACGATACCGCAGATAAACCGCAGAAGAAGAAAAAAAGGAAGACACAAAAAGGAATGAGATCCCATCAAAAACAAAACATGTACAAAAATGCCAAGTCTCGCAGTTTTTCTGCTGTAAAAAGTTTGAAATCGAATGTAAACCAAGTTAGTTAATTCATTACCTACCAATCTATGGGAGCAGCTATCCAACCACTTTGTCATAAATTGATACCTTGTTAGTTAGAGCTAAGAACATTTTATAGTAACCATAATTATCAATATTATATTTCCTTATTTCTTTAAATAAGTAGAGTGACTTGGCAATTGCACGCGGCAATATAATCTACACAAAACAAAATCTATCTAATATTAGTGTTTTGTGCTTTTGCTTGTTTGAAGGAGGACTATTTAAATTACCTAGTAGATTTATGTTGCTGTGTGCAATTGCCAAGTCACTCTACTTACTCATATTAAAGAAATAAGGAAACGTAATATTGATATGGTTACTATAAAATGTTGTTAGCTAACTAACAAGGTATCAATTTATGACAAAGTGGTTGGATAGCTGCTTCCGTAGATAAGTAGGTACTGAATTAACTGACTTGGTTTACAAACATTCGATTTCACAACTATTTATGGCAGAAAAACTGCATTGCGAGACTTGACATTTTTGTACATGTTATGTTTTTGATGGGATAACACTTTTTCTGTAACAAAATAATGTTCAGTACTTATAAAATATTTTTTGACCATTACGATACAGGGCAAAACCAAGAAGTTAATATCACCAAGGAGTTTCTATCAATTACTTTTTTCTAATTTTTACTATCATAATTGTCTATGACAGCGCCGCTTTAGCGCATGCGCACGGTGGTGTGCTGGGTTTTGGCGCCATTCATACGTTTTGATTTTTCATTCATTCATTTAATGTATGAGAGTAGATAAAGTAGTGCATGAAACTTGCACATAATATTGTCCCTCATTATGCAACAGTTTCATAAACTACTATTAAGTGGGTGGACCGAAATTAATGAAATATTATTTGAGTACCTACATAACTAAAATAAATATTACCTCAAGATATGGACTCTGACTATATTTTCAATTCCTTAAACCTCTTAAAGAGGTGTACAAAATTCAAATAATGCAAATGATTATGATTTACAAAAACGCTGTAACACGTATTTCTTTATTTCTTACCAAAAGCATAAATTTTCATATCTCTAACTTAAGAAATGCTGGATTTCCCATACAAACTTTCATTCCCTATAACAACCCCTTTAGGATTATTTTTGAGATAAAAAGTAGCCTATGTCAGGATGCCATCTATCGCCTTGCCAAATTTTACCAAAATCCATACAGCGGTTAGGCATGGAAAGGTAACATTCAGACAGTTACTTTCCAATAATAATTATAATATTATATTATTAACATACTACCAGAATAAAAAGTACCCTATGTCCTAATCTAGATCATGGTCTGTGCTAAATTTCATCCAAATCCATTCAGCCATTTTAGTGTGAAAGCGAAACAAACAAACTCACTTTTGCATCTGTAATATTAGTAAGGATATGGATGCCATTGAATAAGACTTTCTAGTAGAAAGTTTCTAATACTCAGTTTAGTTCTAAGCCTACTAGAAATATCATAATTCTAGTATGGCATAGTACTAGAATCTAGTGGATCATGGCTAAGGTTAGGGTTCTGGGTTGAATAGCCAGGCTGGACAATCCTTATCAAGAGGGCTTTTAAAATTTTGCTACTCCTATTACAAAGGACCTAATACAGTTATCTCCCTTGTATAAAGATGACTAGCACTTTAGTTAGAAGTTGACTCCGTTGGTATGCATTGACACTAAATACATTATATTTACCTGATACGAAAACTCATCCTTTTCAGTGCACTGTATGATACCATCCAGCACCAGCACTCTTCCGAAGCTTGTGGTGTCAAACACATTTATATCCTGATATTTAGACTTCTCGGTATGCAAGACCTCCTTCACTTCAATGGAGAATGTGCCACCAGGCCACAACTGACATGCTTCAGTGAACCAGTTGTTTTTTAGAGTATCCATAGTTTGATGCTGAGATAAAATCTGGAATTTTATAGGAAATAATTATTGCAATGAAAACCGCCCCTAAGGCTACCCACTGACCAAAATTTGTTTTAATAAATAGTTAGTAGCTTTTTAGTTTACTTGTTAGTTGTTTATAAAATTTTGAATGAATTTAGTAAATCTTCTGATTCGGTAATAAAATCTTCTATGAATTTGAATCGCAATAACGGTACACGATTATTGTAGACAGGTCACCATTAATCTTTTAAAACTACCTACAATTACACAAATACATAAATAAGTTTTTCATCTATGATAAAAAATCCGGAAGAAGCTGCAGTTAATTTGTCACTACATTGCAGTCCCGTCAGAAAAAAATATATTATTAAACGAAAGGATGACGAAGTTTAATGAAAAACTTTAGAAGAAAACGAAAGACTCAACACTGCATTAAGTACTTCTCGCTTAAATCAATTGTCAGCAATAAGGCAATAAGCCAACACATCGCAAACGTAGCAACTTCGTCACTATTCCATAGGGCCTGTACTTACAGAGATAATTATCCTTAATTTCTTGATCTGGCCGGACAAGTCGCGAACCGTTGATAGTATGACCACAACTGATGAACTGACTGACTACAACTGAATAGAACAAGTCGTGGTCGGTAGTCCAGTTGGTTTGTTTAAGAATTTTTATCACTTTACTGATAAGATTTGGTAACTTTTTTAAACTGTTAAAAAGAAAACGAAATCACTGTGCGCTGCTTTAAGCTAAACGTCAATCTGGAATTGATTGACTGTGGATGGATTGGCTCTATTGCGTACTCTATTGTATGCTCTATTGACAAAATTGACTTATCTTGTCATTTGAATTGACATTGACACTTTGTACACTCCTACCAAATTATCTGTGAAATGGCTACGGCCGTCATGTTGAGATGTCATTCGATTGTCAGTGTCTACCACATTCGGGTTCTCTGGTTGTTTTGTCGTGATATTGCTGAATTTATAAAGTTCAATATGCCGAAAGCTATTAAAAGTGATTCTCGAAAATTATTCTAAAGGTTAAAACCTTTTTTGAAGAAGAAGCTCGGGCGGGGTCTCCCATTATTCCATTTAATCAAATATACCTAGTCTTGCCATAAATATTGTCACGAAGAAAAAAAAAATATTTTATTGGAAATAATATTTATTACTTTTACAGTGTGTTAGTTTAATACATAAATATAAAACAATTTAAAATATAAAAAGCTTACTCGAAGTGGTCTCCATTGGCTGCAATACAGTCCTTTTAACGTTGAGGCCAGTTATCAATAGAAGCACGCACTCTTTCCCTGGGGAAAATTCTTCACTGCCAATCGTATGGATTGTTTTAGGGACTCCAAATTATCATGGCGTTTAGAGCAAGCCGAACTCTCTAAAACTGACCATAAATCATAATCCAGCGGATTAAGATCGGGAGTCTTCAGCTCTGATGAAGTCCGAAACGTTCACTTCCAACCAAGACTGCGTGGACCGAGCTTTATGACCCGGCGCCGAGTCTTGTTGGAAGGACCATACTTGGTTATTGAACATGGTGTTGTTAAGGGGCTTAACTATCTTCTCAAGAATGGTATCTTGATACATTTGTGCCGATGTTTTGATACCTTTTTCACAAAAATATGGCTCAGTCACTCCTTCATAGCTAACACCCCACCAAACCATCACTGAAGTCGGATAATGCCCACGTTGCACTCTGTCGACTAATTGGAAAGCTTCCTTAGAGCTTTGAGCATAAATACGGTCATTTTGTTTGTTAAAATGTTGCTCAATTGTAAAGATTTTCACAACATAATTATAAGACACGTTAGCAGGTTAGAAGGAGAATACTTAAAACATGATTTGTATTTAGATAAACCTTTTATTATAGAAGTGGTAAGTTACACTGAAACTGAAAGCGATAGTGATAATGATGATAGTGGTACGGATATAAGCGGAGTATGGCCTCACAACCAGGATGAAGTTGTGTATGCAGGTTCATCTAAAGATCACAATTACTGTAAACCTGGTTTTCAATAAATCATTGTAAAGCAATTTGTTTTTTTTATTACACTACACTGCCACTAGGTACCACTGCTAATTATAATTAGTCAAATCTGGTGTTAGGAGTTAGGTACGGTCATAACTAAATGCTAGACATCCATGTACATACCTCTTGCAGGGTAGGTACCTACTTAACTTCGCATTAAATGAAAGTTTATCCCCCCCGTGGAACATTTTATCTGCTGAATTTCCACTTCATTGGATTACTTTTTAGATAAAGACATTGTTTATTGCTGAGAGACTAAACTGTTAGCGTACCTACGTAACTGTAAATTATCAAATTCTTTTTAATAATTTAATTATGTTTATATAGCTATCATTGTTTTTAATTTGTAAAAACTGTAATTCTTATTAAACGATTATGTCTAATGTGAAATTTCCTTCTTGAAAACTCACTCAATTTTGGGCACCTTATAATAATTAGCAACACTGAATCGACGGTGCCGTCCTCTTTTAGATCACAGATAAGTTGGTAGGACTGTAGTGATGTCACCGTAGACAGAGAATAGAGGTAGACATGCTCTTAGAATAATAATAATTGCGAAAGTGGGATGACACATAAGTCAAAATTTGTATGCGTATCTCTATTTGCATCTCGGGTTTTTATTGTTTGCCACCACCGGTCATTGATGGCAAGCAAATCGTGCTGTCGAAAGATTTTCGTTAATAAAAACTGTGAAACGCTTAATCCGTGTAATTTGTGACTATATTGATTTATTTATTCAACTAATTTATTTATTCTTCTTCTTGATATTGCAAAAGGTAATCTTTAGTGCATAGTGATGGTGAATTGCTGTATATATGGCTGTAAAAGCCGTGGTAATGTACTTATGTCGAACTATCGCTATGTCATACTGTTGTACGCTGAGGTCTTGTCTACCTCCATTCTCTGTCTACGATCAAAACTTTATAGTTGATTATAATTTAATATGATGAGCGTTTTAACAAAGCGAAGTATCTCCCAAAAATTAATGAATCTTTTAACATTGAAAATGTTTTATCGATCGCTTCAGTATAGCCCCCATTTTCGCTCAGTGTTTGAGGTCTCAAAAGACGCGTATCAACAAGGGCTACAATATGGTGAAAAAAAAAAGTCTAAAACTTTTCTTGAAAAATCGCAAAAATGTGAAAAAATTCGATCAACTTTTTAGGGTCTTTTGTCTTAAATCAAGTACTTATATCTGAAAAACTAAATGCGATATCGTAAAAATAAAAAATACCCTCGGGGTATTGAGTTGGGCTACATTTAAAAAAACACCGGACCTCTGTATCACTAATTGTCTAGGCAGGAGCGCGCTCTTTAGATGCGCATCACGTCGCTGAGTTGTTATGGGAGTGATTAAGCTTAAAATGTATTTGTATTTATTTGAAAATACTTCAATTTACTAATTAGATTATTATTTCTATGTTCATCACTATTTTGTACTAGCTGTAGCCCGCGACTTCGTTTGTGATCCAGGATGAAGCCTATGTCCTTTTCCAGGTCAAGTGCAAAATTTCATCCAAATCCGTTGAGCTGTTTTAGCGTGAAAGCGTAATCAACAAACAAACAAACACACTCTCGCATTTATAATATTAGTGAGGATGGTTAGGAGGATAAAAAACCAGTCTATCGACACTCTAGACTCATAAATGGAAGGTACTTAAATTAAAAAAAAAAATACTCTTAACACACTACTAAAGTTTATTTCAGTCTTGATTCTGTATTTCGAAACAAAACTGAAATAAACTTTAGTAGTGTCTTAAGTTTTTTTTTTTTTTTTTTAATGAACGTTATTGTGATTTTCTTTCAAAAATAGTCTTAAGATTACATTAAGGTTCAAAATTGCATGACGTAATTTTTTCCTTTTGGATTTTTTATTTCGTGCATTTTAGCCCTATTACTTCAAAGATGATAAAAATCTATTAGGTCTAAAAATCTATTAGATTAGGCATCTTATAAAATGAAAAGCCTGCCTAAGTGCATTTTTAATGTATCCGAAGGACGTGTATAGCACGAGATCTCTGAATTTTTTTGATGGTTTTGTGTTCTTTAATATCTATTAGCGGTTACTCATTTTTTGTAATTCTTACTGTTTATTTCGTTGTTATGATCACTACTTTTTGTATTCGGTTGTAATAAAGCATTCTCCACAAATCCTGCTTATCCTCCCGCATGAACAATTATCGATCTGTTTCCTTTGGATACTGGGTTTAGCACACCGTCAATTTCATCACTCTGCCAACAGTGTCCAGCTGTATGAGATGCATGAATGGGTCTCGTCCAAAAATTTACTGGTGTTTGTTGACTCATTCATTCTCTTCAATTTTTTAAAGATAATTTGCTCTCCATGCTGAAATATAATTTCGTTCTATTAGAATTTTTCTGTTCAATTTTAATTTCTTGTTACGAAATCCAATTTATGAAGTATTTTCTGAGGAGTTTCTCGACTCTCTTTAAAATCTTGGAGCACTATGTCTTCTTGGATCACTGTTGTGGGAATTTCTTTCCGCATAGTGTAAAATTCATGAATTTTTCTTCATATGACACTGAGATCGAAATCATCCACTTATTTTTACCCTTCGTGCTTTTCCTTTTTTTCCTGGCGTGGTACTTTTGTTTCAGAGGCATCTGCCTGTTCTTTTCCTTCACAGGCTTTCTAACAAATCACTCCCCTAAACCTACAACCAGGGACCATACAACCCCGGTTTAGAGTTAAGCCTTTCGAAGGGGTAAGCTACAATGGGGTTACCCACATCGTATAAGCCGTTCAAAAGGATTACCCATATCGTAGGAGTTTTTGATTAAGCCGTTCAAAGGGTTACCCATATCGTCAGGGTTTTTGATTAACTGCTTAGAAAAAACCCTATCGAAAACTCTTTCAGTAGGTAACCAAAATGGTCCCTGTTTTTAAGAGAGTTGAAAGTGTACCCCTTTTGAATGGCTTAAATAAGCCGTTCAAGAGGGTTACCCACATCGTATGGGTTTTTTAAATAGCCGTTCAAAAGGATTACCCATATCATATCTAAGGGTTTTTGATTAACTGCTTACCGTAAAATGCTATAACTTTGCCTGGATTTTGACGATTTTTGTTCGTATCTCTAAACCTATTTATTATTATGTCAATGCTTGCGGTAGCGTGGGGGGTCGGGAGGCCTCCTTCCCTCAAATATGGCGAGAGGAGTAGTGGCTGATCTTTGCGTTATGCTCGTGAACGGGTGCCTCTTGTGGTGACTGGCCGTCTTGCTGATCTTGGTTTTTTTTATTGTTATTAGTAATTAACTCTTATTTTATTTATTTTACGTCGAAGTAGTTTTCATTTTTTTTTATATATTGGCTCGTGCTAGCTGACTTATGGCAACGAATTTAATTTAATTTCATGTTTTGTTGCGTAATACTTAAATTATTTGCGCAGTGCTGTATACAATATATTTTTTTAACTGAACAGACAGCTGTGCTGCTGGGGAGTTTGTTGCGCCACTTCTTCTCCCCAGCTAAAGCACGAGGAATGGTGAAGGGCGGGCGTTTTGGTGGACTATCTTATGTAATTTTGACGTTCGAAAAGTGCTGATTCTCAGCCTAGTTTGAATAATGATTTTTCATTTTTATTTTTTAATTATGGCTTTTAATGAGTTTCACATGGGAAACAGCCCTTATGCCTTGCCAGGTATAACTGAAATCTTTTTAAATCTTGCTGTTTTTCCGAATATCAAGCACTTAAAGTCGTAGGCAAAGTTTGCCACAAAAAGACACAACTTTGCCTAGAAAGATATCTCAATAAATATTAGGTTGGGGAAAAAGTCTTTTCGCATTATAGTATGTATGAACTTGTAATAAAATCTCTTTGGCTATACTATTTGTATCTGGCTGGTTTTGGTATCATTGAAAGTTTAAATTTTAAAGAACATAATTCCAAATTCAAATTAGGAAAATGTGTGATTTTCATTTGTTTTTCTTACCGTCAAGATGAGTGAATCTAATGAAGAAATTCGATACATTTTAAAATTATACTACAAAAAAGGTAAAAATGCAACGCAAGCCGCGAATAAAATTTGCGATGTTTATGGACCTAGTGTAGTGTCTGTGAGAGTAGCACAAATTTGGTTTAAGCGTTTTCAATCCGGAAATTTTGATGTCAAAGATGCACGTCGCTCTGGTCACCCTATTACGGAAAAAGTGGATGCCATTTTTGAAAAAGTGGAGCAAGATCGGCATATCAGTAGTTACGACGTAGCTGAAGAACTGGAAATTGACCACAAAACAGTTTTGGCGCATTTGAAAAAAACTGGGTACACAAAAAAGCTCGACATTTGGGTACCTCACGAGCTCACTGAAAGAAACCTAATGAACCGTGTAGGTACTCATTTGTGATTCTTTATTACGACGTAATGAAACCGAACCATTTTTGAAGAAGCTGATAACTGGTGATGAAAACTGGATCACGTATGACAAGAACGTGCGAAAAAGGTCGTGGTCAAAGGCCGGTCAGGCTTCACAGACTGTGGCGAAACCCGGGTTAACTCGCAACAAGGTGATGCTGTGTGTGTGGTGGGATTGGAAGGGCATTATTCATTATGAGCTGTTACCACCAGGCAGGACCAGCGATTCTGAACTCTACTGCGAACAACTGATGAGATTAAAGCAAGAAGTTGAGAGAACGCGGCCGGAATTAATCAACAGAAGGGGTGTGGTTTTTCATCATGATAACGCTGGACCTCACACATCTTTAGCCACTCAGCAAAAAATAAGAGAGTTTGGCTGGGAGGTGTTAATGCATCCGCCGTATTGTCCTGACCTTGCACCTTCAGATTTCCACCTGTTTCGGCCTCTTCAGAATTCTTTAGGCAGTGTCAGGTTAACATCACGAGAGGACTGCCAAAACCACTTGTCGCGGTATTTTGACCAGAAGTCCCAAAATTTCTATATCAATGGGATCATGTCCCTACCTACAAGATGGCAAAAAGTTATGGAACAAAATGGTACCTACATACTTTAGTTAATTGTAAATAAACTATATTAAAAAATGTTTTGAATTTTCTTAAAAAATGCGAAGAAACTTTTTCCGCAACCTATTATAATGTTGATCTTTTCAGTATTTTTTTTCTGTGTGCATGAGACACCGTTCTTGTCCCCGGCAGTTACATATTGCCATGACAGTCGTATTTTTTTTTTCACAGCTAATTTGCAAAGTTGTAGCAGGCACCACAAACTTTCCATACAAATATATCGTTGACTCTAGGGTTGTCCGAAAAAGTACAGCAATTTTTTTTTTATTACTTTTATTTGCTTTTTTTTGGCAATGTCTCATAGTTACAAATATAATATGCAAAAAAATTGTATAACATGGCTTCACCAAAAGGTTTATTTTGAATATGTTTGAGTGTGGTTTGAGTATTGTTTTAACTTATAATGCATTTTAAAAACGAAATAAGTAAGTAGGTACTGTCCTTAACTTACGGCTTCGTATGATGAAATAATTTTGTTTCAACTGTGTAATCAGCATAATATTACGAGCTCCTGGTTTCCCATTTCTTCATTATAACTGCAATAGAATTAAGACTTAGGTATAGTTACTTAGATACAAAACAAAATCACGCCTGTAATGCCCTAATGGTTAGACAGAGGTGTATTGTACAGTACACCACATTTCGCCACTTATGTTAACTGAATGAAATCATGAAAAATACATCATTAATAAAATCCGACAAGTGATAACCCTAGAGGTAGCCCCCAGGCAAAAATGTGTCACTCAAGTTTCCAAAACAGTGCACAACATGGCCTACTAAGTTATTTTGATGAAACCAAAACCTTTTCTTAAAAATATTAAACCATTCGGAAAATAGACAGTACTTTCTTACCTTGGGACCAGGGACCGGCGACCGGCAGGGGCAGGGGGGCAGGGACTCGTTGAAAGGGTTTTTGAAGGGGTTTTTTTAAGCGCTTCAAAAAAAACCCTTTGATACATGTTACACCTTCGAACGGGTGTAGTTAACCCGTTACGAACGGGTTACCCTTTTAACACCCTGTAACACTGTAACAGGATAAGCCATTCCAACTCAAGACATTGTAATATGCAATGTTTACAATCGATATTAGTTTGAAAATTGCATAACCACGACTGCAGTGACTTCGTACCGCGCCCGGCGGTCCGCCAATTTTACGTGTACCGACTTGCCGAGCGACTTGTAAACATGGAAAAATAACTATTGTCTATATGATCTTATAGTTCAATTTTGCTCGTCACACATGCTAAACATTGTAATAATATTTATTTTTTTGTGTCTATACTTGTTTATTTTCATCATTCGTCATTTGATTCGGAAGTCGGACGGAACTACTCAAGTAGTTGCTAGTAGTAGTACTAGCGTGGAATTTATTTTCAAAAGCTGACCACACAGGTCAGCTACGTGTTCATACAATTTTTCGAACGGTTTCATCGGTGTGTAATGTAACGCTCCTCGCATTACTTTTTATAGCGTTCGGCATTTTTCACTAGCTATAACTATAGTAGCAAAACTTCCGAAAAATTCTGAATAATTCCGGAATACTTCTGGGAAAGTTTCTTTAAATCAGAATTATTCAAAATGAATTTAATTAAGAATTTTATTTTTTTTGCTGAAAAATCGTATTTTGCATCGATCGTCGATCGCCGCCGCCGCTGCCCCTCTGTGCGCCGGCCGCTGCCGCCGGCGCCGCGCCGCGCACGCCCGACTGCCACGAGTCGTGCGTGCAGCCGTGCAGGCGATGGCGGTGCGGGAAGAGGGGAGATGCTCCCCGGAGAAGTTTTCCCCCCGCGAGAATCATTCGTACCCCGCAATCGAATGTTTCCGCCGAATATTTCGCCCGAATAATTCAATGGGAATAAACGTTGAAATATTCCCAAAGTTTCGGAATATTTCCGAAGTATTCGACGGGAATGATTCGGAATTTTTCCCGCCAGCATCTATAGTTATAACCACTAAACGAAAATTATACACACGCAGCAAATAACCAATGGCGGATATGTAAGCGAATGGCAGGCAGATTGACATTTCAAAATGGCGTCGTTAGTTCGTCTTTTGGCCACTGGGCCAGATAAGTCTGTGGCACTATAGAGGTGA